>JAVQJG010061631.1:0-52113 GCA_036024015.1 Craterocephalus amniculus | reverse complement strand
AGAATTACGCACACACACATACATCATATACATAAATACGTGTGTTTGTTTGTGTGTGTTTGTGTGTGTATGCGTATATAAATATATATTTATAAAATAAGATTTTGTTTTTCCATATTTTTGGGAAAATGTTCCTAATATTATTATTCCCTCGCATAATATATTCAGGTCTGTGTGAATCTAACAGAGAAACCAGAATGCATCTATGGCATACAGGCGGGTAGACAGACACCATAAGACAATTTTTATGCTGCATAATTGTTCAGTGCACAGTGTTTAACAGAGTATATTGTCTTCTACTGTATTACTGTCGCTCCTTGCTTTATGCTGTCTTTAAAAGCAGCATTCGGAAAATATTGCTGTATTTTAACGGTGATCTACACGATCGTAGTTATACTGTGGCCTTATTCACGCTTATTCATACTTCTAATAGTTATTTACAGTCAGATTACATCATAAGAAGCCTACATTTTGAAGTAAGTCATTTATTCTTTTATTCTAAAGTGATGCTCGCTACGTATTTAAGAGTGTATTACAAAGTTAAATATGTGTACACTTTTTGCTTCTTCTTTCTTAGACACAACTCAGTTCCTCATGTTGCATTGCGTAAACCCGTTTGTGTGCCATTTTCTTTAGGAGACACAAAAAGTGAAAACGCGGCCAACTGGTTGACAGCAAAAAGCGGCCGAAAGAAACGTTGCCCATACACCAAGCATCAGACTCTAGAGCTGGAAAAGGAGTTCCTCTTCAACATGTACCTGACCCGAGAGCGCCGCCTAGAGATCAGTAAAAGTGTCCACCTGACTGACAGACAGGTTAAGATCTGGTTCCAGAACCGCAGGATGAAACTGAAGAAAATGACGCGGGAGAACAGGATCCGAGAGCTCACCTCCAACTACGGATTTTCGTGATGAAAAAAGAGCTCTTTTGGTCCAAACGGAGGAAATATAGGTGAAAATCAACGACACCCACTCTACTACACCCATCCTTCTACCCTTCCTCATTGTCCACACCATGACTCATTTCACTGTGGGGTGTAAAAACCTTTCTTTAATTTCCAGACACTCTTAATGTCAGTGCATCCTCGTCTGTGACATTTTGAGAAACAGCAAAAGTAAAATAGCAAAATCATCAATTTTGGTTGTTTTCTGATATTATATTTCATATCATTAAGTCTGTCACCTCTTTTATATGGTTGGATAGTGTCGTTAAATCAGTGCAGTTAAATCAGAGACAAACATGCACGCACACACACTTACACACGCCCACACTAAACACACGTTTGTGCCCTGAGAGGTGACTTAAATGATCTACTTATGCCCCATATTTTGCCAAAAGACCTTTCTTTTAATAAGTCTAAACAAGCAAAAAAAGAATTTATTTTACAATTAATTGGAATTGCATGACATGAATTTTCATTTAATTTTTAAATCCCATGGAAAACATATCCTTATATCTCCAAGCTGAAAAATCATTCACCCTTGTGATACCCGTAGTTTACCATTATTATAGGCCCTAATCTATGTACGCTAAATGTATAAATTGTAACTTTATTCACATTGAGGATGTTTACATGATAAGAGTGTGGAAAGTGAAGGAGGATTGTTTTTACTGTAATTCTGTGTATATTGTTTTTGTGTAATGCTTAATAAATTATAAGCTCGCACTGAGAAGTAGCTGCTTGTATTTTTGCACTATTGTGTATATATTATTTATTTAAGTTAATGTGTAGATAATTCAGAGGGAATAAATACGGGTTTGTGTAAGATTCCGAGTTTAAAATTGCATAAACTCCCATACACACACACTCTCTCTCACACACACACACACACACACACAGACAGACACACACAGAGGATTTACTAGTTTTTGTAACTCTGGAAGAGACGTTTGTAAAGGGGTAATGCATACAAGCCATCGGAAATAATAAAGATATTAGGCTATAAGCCGCCTTGCTCCATGCCCAGCCGGCTATTGTAGAGTTTTATGACTGGCTGGTATATGAGGTTTCTCCCTCTCCTCGAAGAGCTGCTTCAGTCGTGAGACAGCCTGTCGGACGGAGAGGAGGCCCAGCTCCCAGCTAGAAATCTGAACTGTATACACACACAGTGGATAAAATGCTTTCAGTTTCACTCTGGAAAGATTGGGATTAACATTCGAAGAACCGGGTAAGTCCGCTCATCTTTTTGCATTTGATCGTTTTTTTGCACCTTGTTGCAGCAGCTCATTCATAGTATGCACTGTCGAGTTGCCCTCTTATTAATGCAGACATCTTTTTTGGACACACGATGACGGAAGCGACCATCATGGCGCATTATGAATTGGCTGATTGTGTTTCACTTGAGGCCCAGATTGACTGTCGAGTGGTTTAGGTAGTTTCATGTTGTTGGGGTCCATTTCTAACTCTGCAACAAGAAACTGTCTTAATTGCCCCAGTTCCAAACATCGACACCAAGCGGAAAGCAAGTAAGGGGCATAAGGATGACGGGATTTATTTAGAAATATGCAGAGGTGTCTTTGAAGCACGTTACAAACCTCCCAAGGTAGGGAGGGGTGGCTGGGTGGTGTGTATGTCCACAATCTGCCTCGTCTAGTGTTTCCTTCAGATTCCTTTAAACTTGTTTTTCCTTTTGCTTGTCAGACAAGCCAGAGTATGCATGTGTGCTGAATACCCCCATGATCAAAGCTTGGCTGCAGTATGCAACGTAGACTTGAGATTAGGACTAAAGCCGTGAGTGTTTTCCATGATTAGTAGTGACGCAGACACGCCAGACAAGGCCTCGGTTACGACCACTGCAGTGGAGGGGAAGGGGAAGGTGAATGGGGCAACAGCGACCTCCGTGGGCAATGAGACCGGATGCTTCCGCTGCGCAATGGTGGCTCATACAAAGGGAGGGGAAGGGCTTTATGGCGATATTTAGATCCGCCAGACAGGCTGTTATCTGCAGAGGCAAAAGAAGTGAATAGCCCCTGCGGTAAACTGCAGAGGAAAAAAACACCCTGATTAAGGTTTACAGCCTGAGAGCCATTGGCATAGTGGCGTCTTTTCCTGCTCCGAAGGTGTTTGTCTATTCTTGTTTGTCTATTCGAACTTTTAGTGCACAAACAGGCGCAAAGCCGCTCCTTCCCTCCCCTTCACGGTGTGTTTGATGTCTGTCGGCCAAATAATGTTAAACTACCAGTAGGGTGATAGCCTGCAACTAAGAATGTACATTATGGGTACCTTGGACTTTTTCCCTCCTCCTCCATTTTTTCTTTCTTAACATTTATTTAAACTTATCATTTTTTACGTAATCGTCACAGAGAATCTTTTGAATTGCTTGTGGGCTTGTAGGGGTGTTGCCTATCTTTAATCTGCAGGCAGTAAACAAAACACAATATTATTATGAGAAAACCCAAGGTTGGTGCTTTGAAACTTTCATTTGCGATGATGTGATATAGCACATACAGCCTACAACCCCCCATCCCTCCTTTTCTTATAAATAAAAAATTAGATAAATAAATAAATGTACGTAGTGCTCAAGTGATTGTATTCTTCATGTGGCATATAACAGGTCTCTAAGTATTATTTTGGGTGTTCTTTAAAAGATATCTATTAGTAGAGAGATTAAATTATATTCCTAGATATTACAAAGTCCAAAGAGTATCGTACAACCCATAGTTAATTGTCTGTTCATTTGTATGTACTATTCATGTCCACCTTTGCGCATTTATTAATGTTATAATGTAAAAAACAGTAAAACACATTTAAATCGGTCGTGTTTGATGTCCTCTTGTTCTCTGCTTCCCACGCTATAAAGGAGGACACCGCAAACAACACGTTATGCTTATTTTAGCCCCGTTAATGCGTTATGTTACACCGAGGCTCAGGCTTCTGGCAAGTATTAGGGTTCATTTGTTAATGGCCGTGATGATACCAATATATAAGTCTATGCCAGTGATAACGGTGTAAATAATAAACGGCTTCGGGTGAAGCAAAGGAAAACCTGGATATAAACGGGTTTTTTTTTGTTTTTTTAACAGCCCACTTAATATATATTTTGCAACTGAAATAATGTCGCAGTTATTGCACACTTCACATTTAAATTTTTTTAAACCACACAGTAATTTGCTATTTGCTACACAGATGAAACGATATACGACCTTTAATTGTAAGTAGCCTTGCCAGACTAATAATAATAATTAATGTCTTGTGACTTCACCGAAAGGTTTATGGAAATTATAAAACACCCTTGCCGAATTTTCCTCTTTGTTGCAATGAAAACGGCCAAATATTCCCTCGTACATTCTATAAATAAAGTCAAGCAATTTAGTAAAATTTTATCTTCTGCATTATATTTTAAGGTGGTATAGGCCTTATTGTAAACACTCTATAAAGACAATGTTATTGTATGGATTATATATGCTAAAAAAAGTGACTAACATATTACAGTGTCCTAAAAATGAATGACACAAGGGATATTTATGAAAGATAAAACAATCTTAAATATGTTGCCCCTTATATGTTTAACAAATTGAAATCAGACTGCAGAGTGCTCCATCCTCGACTTAAATGTGAAAAAAGCTACATTTATCCAAAACTTTATGTCAAACCGCTTCATATATTTTTCTGGAGTCAACGTTTCCGTGACAATAATATTTGAAAAGAGTTACAAGGATAACAAACGCGTTATGTAAGATGTCTGACACTGCTTTTCCCAAAAAATAGAAAAATAAAAACAGAATACTATGTGTTTCGTTGTAATTTATGATCACGGATTCTGTCCTTGAGTTGAAAAGTTTCTCTATACACTCGTGTTTTAAAATGTGTTTTGGCTAGCAGCAATGGCAGGGTGCTTACGTGTCCAATAAAGCATCTCGTAAAATAAGGCTTCCAAATACATATTCTATCGTGTTGGATGACCGTGAAAGGATTGTTCAACAGCAAGCGGCCATAATGCTGTAAAAAGTTTTCTAACTCATTCATATTTTTCATCTCCCTAAAAGCAGATCTTGCTTAAATCTTGATAATTCTTAAAACTCGAGGTTATTATTGCCGAGCGGGTGAGTATTTAATGACCACAGGGATTGATTTATCCTTTATTGTTCAGCCTTATGATCACGTGTGTCTGCTACCCAATGGCGATGCAGCCTTTCTCCCCATTACTTTCCCACTGTAGTTCTCTGAGGGGCCAAGTTGCTACTTGATTTCTCCACATTGTTATTTTGTGAGGCTGGGTTTACTGCGTGTGTATGTGTGTGTGGTATGTGTGTGCGTTGTACTTTTGCATGTATCTGTTGTATGACTGCGTATGTGAAAGTATCATTTTTCTGCCATGTCGACATCCGGAACACTGACAAGCTACTACGTCGATTCCCTTATTCTGCCCGAGAGCGAGGAGCCCTCTGTTCCGAGGTACCCCTCCAGTTCAGGGATCCAGCACGCCAGGCAGCCTGCCTCAATCAGCGATCACAGCGAGCTTGGGACTTGCTCATTCCCGTCTAAACCCCCGGTGTTTGGTCCGTCATGGAATCACGTCCCGGCTCAGTTCCCAGGGACCGTCTCCACTGTGTATCATCACCACTATGGGCATCCACAAGGCCCGGTCGGTGCAGATACAGATGGCCGCTATCAGTCTTGGCTTCTTGAACCCATGTCCGGTTCGCTGCCAATGACGGGATTACCGACAACGCATCACTATGGAATCAAACCAGAAGGTTTGGGGACGCGAGCTGACGGCGCGCTACCTGGATCCCACACAGCGTTGCTGCTCTCCGATTACGCCAATGGTACGGTGGCGACAGCATCACCGGGGGAGAAGGACGAGTTATCCGTCCAGGCGGGGGACATGAACACAGAGGGCGAGGAGAAACCGGGCATGGACCCCAGTAAGTTCCAGCCAAATGCTTTATATCAAAACAGTTTATATGCATGGAGCTGTGAGGAATGAAGTGCGCGAAGGGGGTGCACGTCCTAACAGATGCCATTCTGAACGTGCCATTTCCTTGTGAGGGCTGTTAATGGCCCTACTCACATTGCAGTATTAGATATTAAAGTGAACGTGAGTGGAAAGGGAGACAGCTGCATTTACCCTGCTTGTCACTTTCATTTCCTTCAAATAGGAATTTTCTTTGTAGTCTGAAGCAGATTCTGTGTGTGTGTGTGTGTGTGTGTGTGTGTGTGTGTGCGTGTGTGTGTGTGTGTGTGTGTGTGTGTGTTTGTTTGTTTATTTGTTTTTGTTTTTTGATGTGTTTTTTTTGTTTTTAAATGCATATTGTCAAGTCAGAACCGGGACCTCATACCAGTTTCGCACCCCACTCTTTCCAGATAACCCGGTGTCCAACTGGCTCCACGCGAGTGCCACGAGAAAAAAGCGCTGTCCGTACACCAAGCACCAGATCCTGGAGCTGGAGAAAGAGTTCCTCTTTAACACCTACCTGACCAGGGACCGTAGGTACGAGGTGGCGAGGTTGCTAAACCTCACCGAGAGACAGGTTAAAATCTGGTTCCAGAACCGCAGAATGAAGATGAAGAAGTTTAACAAAGACGGGGCAGTGAAAGATGAATAACTGAACCGCAAATATGCAGTATTTAGCGAGCTTAAAGACTAGAAGCTCTTAACTCTGCTGGACCTTACTCCGTTGTCTTATAGTTCTGTGTAACACCTCTAGGGACATTTGTCTTGTACAATAATTGAAAAAAAGAAGATAAAAGCATGTTGGGCTTTGGTTTGATGCGACTTTATATTGCACATTTTTGACATTGCCCTCTCGTTTTTAAATTTTGTTTCATTACTTTTTATTTGCTCCGTCCCTCGTTTAATTAATTAATACCTCGTTAAAGTGTATTAGTTGGCCTGGTCCCTGTGCTTGTATGGATGTTTGTATCTGTGCTTGTTTTGGTTTGTAGCTATATTTGTTGTCTATCTCAGAGTCAGCTAAAGATATAGTTGGTTTAAAAAATGTATTAATTTCATTGTCTATTCTGCATAACAGGTAGAGCGTTGACTGGTGACCATGCGTTTGATATTAACATTAGAGCCGTAGATGAACTGTCCGGTTGCATTTTGAAGTAGGAGCAAAAACCGCAGAAATTTCATAAAATTCATATGAAATTAAAAAAGATGTTATAAAGACTAGAGGCTATATTAAATGACATGATTGACTACCTATGTCTTTCAACTACCTATACAATATTTTGTTTTTAGATGGGAGATTATAGATTTGCTTGCTTTGCTATAATATGTCTGACTGAATTTTCAGGGAGTAACATTTTCAAGGGACATGATGTTTGTTAGTGAGAGAAAATTAAACACTGTAGGCTACTCATTGAATACCTCGCGGTCTGCTGACCATCTCACGTTTGGTTCACAAATGTAATTTGTACTATTTATTAAATAAAACAAATTATATCTGGAATACATGGACATGGAATCTTATTGATTTTGTAGCTAAAATCTATGCTTTTAATATGTTTCAAGTCATTTTATCAGTGTTCAGCTCCTGGTGAGCTGGAAAAAAAAGACCACACAAATTTCCAGCAAAGGTTTTGTAGGTAGCTATAGGTACAAAACAATTAAATAAATAAATAAACAGACAAACATAAAAAAGAACAAAAACGTATTTGTAATTTACAAATAGAAGTGTACATGATTCAAATACACACAATTGTCGGTGGATATTAGTGTGTTCATGTGTGTGTGGGTTTGGGACAGAGTTGCGTCTTAGCAGAGGATGTTGTTAGCTGTATACAGCCATAAAAGACAATTACTGCAATAACCTTTTATGGGGTGCAAAGCGCTGCGAGGCGAAAGGACACAAAGCAAGAAAAGACATCGAGGTCTTCGACAGCTGAAGCCCAAAATAATACGGCCGATGTCCAGCCCAGCACAGATAGGACACGGCCGCTCAGCCAGCCCAAAGCTCTACCCCTTAACACCGTGTTGGCTTTCTGTTGGCCCACTTTAAAACTAGACTTGTGATGAGATACAGTAGGTATATATGTTTAATAACCGAGGAAATAATGTTCTAAAATATAATTTTGTCTCAAGCAGTGCAACACACTGGTTTTAAATAAGAATTGGCGGAAGTTTTAAAATATAAGCTTTTGTCACAGTGTAAGACGGAAACAAGTCTTCGTATGTTGGAGAAGATGTATGTTAAAAGGAGGGAAATACAAGAACATCAAATACATCTGCAAAATATCCTTATACAGACCTAAAGTCGATAGCAACAGTAGCGAATTAAGTTCTTACGAAAGTGCTGTAGAGAGGCAAATAAATGCACGTAAGCCTACTTCGAAGGGTAAATTGGACTTTAGTCCAACAGGAGTGCTGTTGTGACGCGTTAGTGGACGCAGATGGACCTAAACTTCAAAGACTCGGCCAGAGACAGTGCAATAAAATGCGTGGTCTGCTATACTGTCTGGCATTCCAATTTTAATGACTTTATGGCCGTCCAGACACAATTAGGCCGTTTCCAGAATGGCACCCATTTGTTTTTTCTTCTCTCTCTGTGTGACTGGGATCTGGACAAAAGGCCCAGCGGAAATGATCAGCTTTATTGGATTCTCCCCGACGGGGACTCACAGGACTCACGGTCATTTGGAGCGATCCTTTGTTTCTACCTGGGAACCTTCCGCCCTCTGCTCCTTTGCTGAGCCCGTACTAAAGCAAAAGGAGCAATAAAGTCAGCAGCTAGTTTCCAACACAGCAATGACCCGAAATACGTCTGGTCAAACGTGTTGTGACAAAAGAGATTCCCTCAAAATCACATACGAGATAGCACATTATTATCTCCATGTGTAATTTCTCTATATTAAATCAAGATTTTCTTGTAATGCAGTAAAAACGGAATGCGCCTGCGCAGTAGCCTACTGCCTTTAGACGCTGCAGTCTCTGCAATTAACCAGGAGGTGGAGACACTGTTCCACAGCATCACTGCACTTTTCACTTTTCTGATGAAGTTGCACTGAGGAAACTGTAGTAACATTTTAAGAGTTGAGGAAAATAATTTCACACCTTTTTTACAGTTTTTGTAGAGACGCTGCTTGCTCGTCGTGTAGCTCTGCAATGGGGAATGAAGCAGCCAAATAAGTGTGGTTGCTGAACGATTGCTCATGCGCTCCCACAACGCATTTTTAAAAAATGGTTTTAATCTTTTAATGTATTTGTGTTCAATGTTTTTTTTTTGCTTTTAATGTTAAATTGCATTCCTTTGTTTTATAACCCTATTATCAACATTATATGACATACAAGGTCTCTATTTCTTTTGATCATATTGATTTGATCAGTCCAAGTAACTAATCATGTAAAGCAATTTTAATTTCGAGCAGATTTTATTTAAAATGGGTTTCACTTAGATTCCTGCTCTTTAGAGTGAAAAATACTACTACTACAACAAGTACTACTACTAAAACCACTTTTACTACAGTGCCCACTAACAAAAACAACAATAATTATAATAACTAACAAAAATAATAGTTCTAATAATTCTAATTCTGATAATAATAATAATAATAATAATAATAATAATAATAATAATAATAATAGTGGAAGGATAACATTTCATAAAAACTAAAACTTGAGCAGAAAAAGTAAATGTCAGAAAAAGTAACGTTAACAATTCATGAATATTTTCAATAGGGAAATTGTCGTAAAAGAACCATTTATATATTATTATTATTATTATTATTATTATTATTATTATTATTATTATTATTATTATTATTATTATATTTATTATTATTATTATTATTATTATTACTTGGTTTGAAATTCATTTTTCTTCGCAGCAAAATCTTAGCAAACAGGATGCTTTTATTGTGAAAGAGAGTCTAAATCATCATGTTCAAACCTAGTCTTGAGTGTAAATGTTTCTTCCTTTTTATTAATTAGTATAAAATTTAGCATTGAAATATTTGACCGTAGGCCTACTTTTCGTTAGGACACAAAAGTCTTCTGTTTTTCAAATATAAGCAAAAATCCCTCTCTGCTGAACACTTAGGCTTCTTATTTCTTATTTATTCTTATTGGACACATTACTACAGTTTGTCTGAATTATTGGCAAACAGATTTAGGCATTCCAGGAATGTGCGTAAAATTGAAAATTAAAGCATTTATTGGCTATTGTTGATAATTTGTGAGGCGATCGGACGAAAGGCGAATTAAAACCGTCAAATTTAATTCCGCAAGTGTATCTCCAAATCCCTGTTAATTACGTGAATTTCTCTAATGCGTGTTTCTATGCGTTTACGTGTGGGAACCCTTAACGCCACTGCGCAGTCCTGTGCCATTATCAAATCCATGCCGTTGCTGATTGGATGAGACCGTCCAGGCCGGAGTCACATGGGTGAGTTCCTGTGTCCAGAGCAAAAATGGGGTTTGGTGTAAATCTAGGGTGTATTGCTGTCATATATCACGCTACCTCGTAAAAACGACAGTAAGGATTCTGGGCCAACAAATCAGTGAGAAAAAATATGAGTTCTTATTATGTGGATGGTCTTCTTTGCAAATCTACGGCGGGTAGTTCTCTGTTCCCGAGCGTGGAACGAGCTTCTTGCAGTATTGGACCCGGAGGAGACGAACAGGACTCGACTCGGACTGCTGCTCCTATCGCGTTTTCACCATCTCTCTCTGGGGTTTACAGCGTCAATAATCCAATCTACCAGGGCCATCCCTTGTTCACCTCAGGCTATGGACAGGGACAGGACACACACTCTCTGCACTGCAGCCCGTTTGACCAGAGCCGCCTGTTCAGCGACAGCTGCTGTCATCCGGGCTCGGGCCCCCTTACCCCACTGCCAGACAAACAACATCGGATGTACCCTTGGATGCTTGCATCAGGTAGCTATTTGCAAATTTAAAACAAAATTAAAAAAAAAGCCAGAGTCAATTATATGACAAAACATTGCGTAGCTTACTATTTGTAAGTGCTTCGATTAATTTCGAGAAGCTCATTGCTTTTGCATGGAAAGAATCATAAAACTTTTATTGCGCAACTAATGAGTTCTGCAGCCATCAATTCATTTGGCTAGCGCTTCTGTGTGCTCAGTATACTCAGAGACCTTGCCGCTGGGGTTTTTTTCTGCACTCCTATTACTCTTACAGTCTCTTCTCCCCATTGTGGTTGTAAAGAGAGCTGCTTATTGTGTAAATCAGTTCTCTTACACTCTGCCGCTTCTTTCTAATTGAGTCCGCACGGCAGAGGCTCTGGTGATTTCTAAACTTGGATCGATATCATTATTATTGCCGTCATGTGAATTTAGAATACAATTAAACCAAGACATTGTTATATTTTTGAAGGGGAATGTGTAGGGACTGTAATCCAATTACAAATAGCTCCTTTGGTGTGCCGAACATTGCTGGCATTTAATTGGAAAGGCATGCAGAATATCAAAGGAGGCATAAACCAAACACCCCAGCAGGACTACTTTTAATTGATGCAGGAAAGTAAAAGAAAAAAATAAATAAATGGAAAACATTGTTGCTTTCAGAAGGCCCTTCTGTTAGGGGATATGTGTGGGTAATGTGAAAATAGGAGCCAAAATTTAAAAGGTAATTACAGAAACATTAATAACACCTTCTTGTTTCCTGTTGCAGATTTTTATTGTTAGCACATAGTTTCTCCAGCATTGTGATTAATGGTTTACTGTGCAATATTTCATATATGCAGACAAGTACATTTTATAATTTAGAAATTAAAGTTGGTCCTCTCATCCTCTATAGATCCGAATCGGAAGCGGGGACGACAGACCTACTCCCGGTACCAGACCCTTGAGCTGGAAAAGGAGTTCCACTTCAACCGGTACCTGACCCGCAGGCGGAGAATCGAGATAGCCCATGCCCTCTGCCTCACAGAGAGACAAATTAAAATCTGGTTTCAGAACCGCAGAATGAAGTGGAAAAAGGACCACAAGGACGAGGTGAACCACGAAGAGAATGCCGGCGATATTCAAGCCGTGTCCAAAGCTGGAGACTCCAAGAACGCCGGCTCGGAGGCAGGAAAAACTGCAAAATAGAGACGGACAGAAAGTTACATGAAGACACACTGTTGATTATATGTGGGATTAAGCGACATTCTTCCTGCAGCGCATATTTTAAGGATGATTATTTCAGTGATAGTTGGGATGTGGAATATAGGCAATATACTTGTATGTAGGCTCATTTTAGGTTTGGTGGATTTCATATCTAAACATGAAATACATTAAAGTAAGCTCCACATAAAAACAGATAAGATGATTATCCCAACTATATTTTTACATAATTGTGAGTCTGTACCTGCTGTTACCTAACTACTGAGTAAACATTCCTTAATGAAAAGCTACCTAATATTTACAGTCACAAAAGCCAAATCATTAGAGTGTTGGAAAATCTTTTTATTTTCTTCTATCCGTTATTTTCAGGTAAACATTCACCTTTCTGGGAAAAAACATACCAAATTCCAAAGCGGGTTTTGCTTTATAAAAGAACTGTGATTTGAGCAAAGAGGTAGAAATATAACACGTCTATATCTTTCGTTTTATATCCCCTGAGCTTTTTTTCCCAGTTTCAGATAACATCTTTTAACCTACCTCAGATTCCCAGACATTTTCTTTACCATTCTGTAAAAGATGAATGCATAAATCTACACCTTTGGGTGCGTTAATTGTAAAATTCCTGCGTAGCACTTTTTCGGTCTCAATATTTAATCAGACCTTGTGATTTGGTTTGAGGCTAAAGAAATGCATGCACTGTCATTTACAAGGCTTTACATTTCAGTGTCATTTTCGATATTCTGTCACTGTCAAGGTAGTAAGTATCTGAATCCACAATGTAGAAATATTGGGACGTATTTAGCCTTGGAACGTTTGTTTAACCGTGAAGCAATATGTGATGAAATGGTCTAAAAACTGTAAAAAAAAATAATTAAAAAAGAAAGAAAAAGAAAAGAAGAAGAACAAAACAAACAAAAAACAAAGAATGAATTAAATTTGTAAAATAAGCAATTGGCCAGTTAATAAAATAACTTCATGCCCTGTTTTCTTTTTTTCCTACAATCAACATTTTGGACTAAATATTGTGTAAGCACAACAATTGAAAAGTTAAGTTTAGAAGCCAAATGATAGCTTATTTGTATCACAATTATTAATGTTCAGTTTGTACAATATATGTTATGAAACATACAGTCAAAGATGGTGGGTAAGGTAAACACTGAAGTTAAAGAATGTGAACTATGAGGATGCGAGATGGAACAGGCTGCGGATGAAGGGAAATTACTGTTGAACTCTGCGTTCCCTCTCCTCTCAGTAAGATGGCGCCTGACCCCCTCCCTCCCTCCCTCTTTCTATCCCCATCTCTCCTTCCAGCGTTGGGTCATAAATCCGTTGTTGTTTATGAAAATTTACAACACGGCGGCACAACTTTACGACTTGGCTCGACCCCCTATTGGCCACAGCTCATCACGTGGCAGGGAGCCGTGAACATGAACTTTTTTATATATAATTTCCAATAGCGGAATAGAGAAGCCTTTCATTTAACGGACTCGGGCTTCCACACGGTTCTACTAACCAGCGACCTTTTCATTCTCTCAACTCATTTTTGGGGGGAGTTTGTTGTTGTTTTTTTGTCAGATGACGCTAAGGGAGGTTACACAGAGACAAGACCAGATCGTTCGGTCTACTAACGTGTTTTGGCACGGTGATTGCAAGGAGCCCCGGTGCGTCACTGACCTCCAGGAGCCCGTGTTTCCGCACGAGCACTCAGATGGACACATTGCTCCGTACGTGGTCGTCTGCACCTCCCCACTCCCTCCCCTCACCTCCTCTGTTTACATGCGGAAGCTTTGACAAGGTAAGACAGCTGAAATGGAATCAACTTAATGCATAACTGTTTCATGAATTTCAGATAGAAAATGGTTCAAACAAATATTCAGGTCTTTATTTAAAATTTCCCACTTGTTTTTCCTTTGTTTCCAACCTTGTAAAGGGATTGGCTTCATGTTACAGTTTACAGTACTTAGATTTGCATGAGAAATGCTATCTGTGCATCTAATCCGAGTAGTCTGGGCGAATGAATTATTAAGATACTCTGACAGTGATCTTCGTGTTCTTGCATGTCATATGCCCAATTTTGTCCTTTGATGTAAACCTAGAGGCAAAATTCAGTGGAAAACCAAAACATGCTATTTGCCGCCCTCGTGTGGAAGCAGCAGAGTTATGTGGATGCAGCTGCTTTTGCTGCAAATGCCTATGCGCAGGCTAAACAAGAGACTATTTGACATGAAATTATGTGTGTGTGTGTGTGTGTGTGTGGGGGGGTGTTCCATGAAATTCTGTGCGCCTTGCACATGTCGATACAGGCCACGAGTCCCTGCGTATTCAACTGATATTCATATTATAAAAATGAGTGAAATGACACAATGATCTTTAATTGATACAAAAGATTGTCTCTGCGGGTGAAGTTTTAAAATCCTGTTTTTGTTGGGACGCAAATGGTCACTCTTTGGAAATGAATACTAAAGTATGATAATCCTGAATTTATTCATTTGATGAAAAGAAAAGAAATCATAGCCTACTTATACTTACTTACATATACGAATTGTTTGCATTTAATTAATAGTGCACAAAATGTAGGAATACATTTCTCAATTATTAAAAGTATATCTTTACTTCTTACATAGGCTATGGATTTTAAACGTTTCACGTTGAGTTCTACAATTAATGGTAGCCTCCGTAATAACCATTATAACCATAGAGAAATAGAAAAAAGATTGAATCATATTAAAGTATTATCAGGTTTTATTCATGTTCTCTGTCGTAACTGTACGTCCGCAGAGTGCACTGCCCTTATTTCTTTCTCACAAGTGAACACACTTCTTCGTCCCTTGTAGTCTGACACCACCAGTACGCAGTCGCTTTTCTCCTTTCTTTCATTCCTAATTTAGTTACTGGGTGTGTCGCTGCTCAACTCAGATAAGTGATTTTCGTGGGAACTTCCTTGCCATTGGCTAACCATAAATCAGCTGCTGTAGCATGACCATTTAGCTAACACTCACTTCGTGCGGGCAGATCTCATAGAAGGCCCATCCGCTACATTCACCCTTCATATAACGTCGTGCCTTCCAGGATCTGTTACTGCAAAAGGCATATATACGTGAGACAGACTAGTAGTCAGAGTGGGTGCTCTTGTCATGATAGCGCAAGATTAGGCTTGTGATGCGGAAAATGGACTTCTCTGGGGGTAAAGGGCGCGTGTGGAGGGAACTAGAGGACACGTCTCTGCCTTCTGGAGACGAAGGTGCCATAAAAATTCCTAAAGGAGAAAAAGCAACGCTGCGCCACGGCTTTATTGAAGCCAGACGCCTGCACCAGGCTCTCTGTGGTTCTGTTTGTCTGGTTTTGTCACGAGCTCAGTTCGATAAAATGGATAGCTGATAAAACTTTTAAATAAATTAATTTGTTTAGTGTGCAAAGTCCAGCAATATGCACCTTCTTTTTTGAGTAAGGACTGCTGAAGCATCTTTTATGAATAAATTTCGAAAAATTGTTAATGCTTTTAAAATGCGCCGGTATGCCATGGTGTGTTTTCATGAGCTGCTTGTACTCAATTGTAATAGTGGGTAAGAATGGGGAAAATGAGTTCGGCTCTACTTTGTAAAGCCGAGCTTTGATCTAAAAATGCACACAATATAAAAAACTAACAGCTGTTATCTTCAAAGGGTAATTGTTGTTTGTTTGTTTAAGCTACTTCAAGAACGATCTTTGATAAAACTACAGTTACCAGCCTACTTTTATTGCGTCTATTTGTATTTTCTATTATTTTTCTCTTTGTTTCTTTAGATGTCACTTTGACATTAAACAAATAAGCTGTAGAGTTAGTTCTCATGAAAAAAACAGAATATGCACTTTTTTTAATCATAAGCTGACAAAACAACAAACATAGCGTTATAACTATGTTTAGATATCAAAATGACTGAGGAGTCGCCGCTAAATAAGATCAAAATAACGTCGCGTTACGTCCAAAGGCCTGCAACAGCTGTTATGTCGATGCCTGCTGTTTGGCATCACAATATTTTAACTAGTTTATAAAACATTGTATTGTACTCATATTGAGCCTGTATTCGAATGAATTAATTTTTCAAAGTTGAATAAAAGACACTCCGTGGACGGCTGGCTCTGTCGTATTATTAGATAATGTTGCGTTTGGCTTTTATCTCCCCACCAAACATTTATTCATTCGTCATTCTTTTTCTTTTATTTTTTTTATCACAAGAAGCCGTATGTTTGGAATTTTATGATTCAAAGAAAGAAAAAGTGTAAAAAAAACCCCGCAACCTATGTTCTGAATGGGTTTTTATTCTATTAACTGCAAAGACTATTTGCACCGATCGCCCATCACAACGTGCATAACAGATCCTGATTGAATTATTTTTGTACACTATCATAGCAAAGATTGAACTCTCAGCATGTCACTTGTTGTATTGTTTAGGGGCCCGTTGTTTTTTTTTTGTTGTTTTTTTTTTTGCCGCAATGGTCGTTAACCTCCGAATGACCCCGTGTGGAGCCCACGCCTCAAAAAGCGCTGCAGACGGGTAGTGCAACAGTTGCGCCAGAGGATGGCGCACAACGACAATTCAAAACGCCACAGCACTGCCTCAGAATTTGCCCGACCCTAGAGCGAAGGGAGGCGCGCGCCCCACACATCCCACCCAGTATTTCCTGCATGCGCGAGTTTACCTCTGGAGGTCACCAAGCAGGATTTACGACTGGTCAACAAAAGCACGTGATTCTCCACCGTACCCCATATTTGGGTGCCTACGTAAGAGAGAATCAAGTCCATGTCCCACTCATTTCCATAATTCATCATAAATTGTGCAAGGGTGTATAGGACGCGCTAAACCATAAGAGCCACAAATCAAGAGAGCAGGTTTATGCTTTTTTACTTTCTAGAATAGCAATAACAACAATAATACCTACAGCAAGCAAAACGGTTGACTGTCAACAAATGAGCTCCTATTTTGTGAACTCATTCTGCGGTCGCTATCCCAATGGCGCGGACTTTCAGTTACATAATTATGGAGACCAGAGTACGGCAAATGAGCAATACAGAGACTCCACAGCCATGCATTCCAGCAGGTATGGTTATGGCTACAACGGGATGGACCTAACAGTCGGACGGACTGGTAGCGGACACTTTGTGGGCAACGAGCGGACGCCTGGCTTCTCCCCGAGTCACTCAGCGGCGACGACACCGTCCGTGGAGCCTGTCAGGTACAACCAGCCCCCGAGCAGTACCGGCAACTCGTCCCTATCGCCTCCACCTGACCCTCTCCCGTGCTCCTCGGTCGCCAGTTCTTCCCCGGTCACTGACGCGCAATCTCAACACAGAGCCGTGAAAAACTCCATAAGTACCCCGTGCTCGAGCTCGAATGGAGGAACGCTATTGCTCAGCCGGGACTGTGTGTCCAAACCCTCCTCCCTGGAGGAAGAGAAACCTGCAGGAAACGCACCAACAACTCCTCAAAATACCAGCGATTCAACGCAGCCTCAGATATATCCGTGGATGAGAAAACTCCATATAAGTCATGGTAAACTGTTTGCTTTAATGATCTTGTATTGATTTTGTGTCCTGTATTGTGGGCATGATGCTGTGTTATTTAGTGACTTTTGCAATATAAGAACAAAACAGAACAGAATTTGATACATTTGAATTATGTTGCAGCTGTTCAAATGTACAAATAAATGTATTTTCACACAGATCAAGTGATGCCAAATCCACCTCTCACCTTTTTGGTAATTTTTTGGTTATGAAGTCTATGATTAAGTAAGAGATTATTCAATAAGAAAAAAGACAACGCTGCATTTAGTTAGATAAAATCGAGGTATTAACCAAATCAGTTGATCTTTTCTTATCATATTGACTTTAAGTTTTTGCTGTGTAGGTGATTAGATGTGTACCATCATTAAATAGCCTACCTGTTCTTTTAATAACTTGGATGTAAATAATCACTTTTTAAGACTCATTTTTGTGTTTCATTTTAATCCACCCCCACCGAGTACATTAAAATAAAGTTCCAACATAACACTTTGTCAAAAGTGAGTTCAAAGTTGCTGCACCGGACCAGTAATTTGTTGCATGTCCTATTTAAGATGTTTTCCCACTTCTGTCTGTATTTTTTTTGTCCAAGATTTGTCTGGACCCGAGGGGAAAAGAGCCAGAACCGCGTACACTCGGTACCAGACCCTGGAACTGGAAAAGGAGTTCCACTTCAATCGGTACCTGACCCGCAGGCGGAGGATCGAGATAGCCCATGCCCTCTGCCTCTCAGAGAGACAGATCAAAATCTGGTTTCAGAACCGCAGAATGAAGTGGAAGAAGGACAACAAGCTGAAAAGCATGAGCATGGCGGCAGCAGGCGGGGGAGCTTACAGGCCGTGATTTTCACACCATTAATCCTGAGCACGATTTAAAAGAAAAAAAAGAAGAAGAAATCAATGAAAGATTAAGAATAAAACAGAGATGGTCATATCAACTTATCTTCTTATTCCAAGAAAAAAAGCGCAGAGACTTGTTGACGGGGTGTGAGAGGGACAAGTGGGATAGTCCAACTTCTATATGTCCAGCAGCCCCATTATATTCCCTAATATTATTTCCTTTATATTCCCGCCGTGTTGATGCGTATGAGTAAAATAAAATGCATTATGTACACTTCTGCTTAGATTTTAGGGCAAAGGAGAAACACATTGAAATAAATGTTTGTTTAAATTATTTTTTGTCCTGACGAAATAAAAAAAGAAAAGAAGCTGGAAATGCTACTTGTCTGAACAAACTCAGTAAATTCTGTGTTATGCACTAAACAATAACAGCTACTTAAAAAGAGTTTGTGTTTAGCCAATGTTTTCTCTGTATGTACTTTATATGTATGTATTTATTTGTTTGATGTATTGTACTTGTCAGAAAAACTTGCTTCCAAAAGTAGAACCAGCAGAAAAGCCTTGTGTGGTTATTTTGTGCGTCGTGAAAACATGTATGGACAGAGGTGCCGCCTCACCCTTGTATGTACAGTAAATGTGCCTTGGTTTCTTTGTTTTTTTGTTGAAGCTTGTCTTTGAGTTCTTAACTTTGGAACAGCTTCTTAGTAAAAGCGTGTTTTGTCTGTTTTTCTTTCGCTGTTTTTATGTGAAGCTCCTGCAGTTAAAAAAAAAAAACTTCGCCCATTGTGCATAACTTCATCGTGAGCTTTTTGTAAATGTTCTTCAAGGACTGGAAGACGAAAATATGCTATAATGATAATGATGATGGTCATAGTGATGATAGCTATGATGGCCGTGATAATAAACTTTTTACTGGAACGGTTACATTGCAGCGAGTTTGTGAGCTTTATTTGCTTTTGTGTCAGGCAGGACTGCTGCTTGAAGAGCAGAGTTTGCTACTTTGCCTAAAATCTTTATGTCACGTGAGGTGTGCAAAAAGTGGCAAAGTTTCCTTAAGATAAATTTAATTGAATTCAACAGGTCCCTTTGAATGAAAGCTTTTACTCACCTTGCTCTGGTGCAGGGCGTTTTAGGGGTCCGCTAACGAGCTTCAGGGGCCGAGTGTCCCTTTTGCGCACAGACTCCTGAGCTATTTCCCGAGTATTAGCTTTACTTTTCAAGCTGTAAACTTTATTAGGGACCAATTCTGGCTCTCTGACATTTGGGTGCTAAATGAATGGGGGTTTTGTCTATGAATTAGATCGTAAAAATCATCCAGAGTGCGGCCAGATAGGCTCACTGGCCATAAACGGTCACGTGGTGGCCATTAAAGTAAGTTTTATGGTTTTGGGGAGTTGACAGTATATTGCACATAACATATAATCGCACTGACGGCGAAGCTTCGTCTGACTCTCTCTTTGGAGGCTGTAAGTGTTACTTGACCGGTACAGACCTTCTCTATTGCTCAGGCTTCCTCATTGTGGACAGGACGCTCGCCAGGATAAGAACCTGGGTAAGTTTTTCCAGACTAGACAGTAGCCTGAGAACAACCACCCTATGTTAAACAGCCGTATTATTGTATTCGCTCCCTCTATCCGTCCCTATTAGTCCATTACACTAATTTGTCAGTTGTGGAGTGCTGAATACTGGTCTCGGCAGATGTTGCGCAGGGTTGGGTCCTGCTCATGGCTATTTAATTGCTTCCTTTCCTGTGTAACTTGTTTCCCTCCATCTGTGGTGTAACTCATAATCCATTTTTACATGTTGGATAATTATCTCTGTGTCCATTTCCACCCCCTCAAACTTGTCGTTTTATTACATTGGAGCTTTTAAAGACCGTGAGCCAGAAAGTTTCCATTGAGTTGCAGCAGAGTGTGTAGATTTCCTTGATAAAAGTCAAGCGCTGATACAGGCCTTCTGGTCCACAGCCATTTATATTTGATTATGTATGTCAGAATAAATTTTGGATGTTGTAAGCCAGTGCCTGAAAAAAGTTACAGATTTTTTTTTGCTCTGAGCAAAGCGTGCGCTCCACATGTTGACTCCGTGCATGGCTGTAGAATTTAGGGCAGGCTGTAAACAATGTCAAGTAAACACAACATGGGGAAAAACAGCAGCGGGGAAATGTTTAAAAGGAATTCCGTTTTGTGTCAATGGAGTTTTTTTTATGTGTGTTTGGGGTTGAAAAGTTCAAATGACCTCATAAAAAGTCACTCTCTCTTTGTGGTGACCTCTTGTCCGGTCAAAGCGGGGGCAAAACGGACACCAGTGGACAATGCTTCCAGAATACCATAACTGAAAAAAGACTATCTGGCTTATAAGTTTTAAGAGAATGTGATTTATTTATTTATTTATTTATTTATTTATTTATTTATTTATTCATTCATTCATTCATTCATTCATGCAATAGGATAAACCACTGGAGAAGCGCTATTTCATTTTAAAGGGGGTCCTCAATATCTTCCAAAATTAAACAAAACGGATACAGTACATGCAAAGCAAGTATAATAAGAATATGCGTAAATATATATGAATTAACATTAATATTATGAATTAAGACAAAAAAAATAGATGAGAAATACTCACACACACAGCCAGTCAGTCCATTTACACAATCACACAGAGCTCTCTAAATTTGAAACAAATATACAGTTAATCTTACATTGAAACAAACAGTAAAATAAACAGGAGTCAAAAAACATTATATACATTTTAAAATGAAGAGCAAGGGCATTTCTTCAAATATGGACAGAGGTTATCTGATGTAAAAGACTAATTTTAAATGAAGGTTAACGTTAAAACTTTTTTCTAGGTTCAAATTAAAATGTTTAGAAACTCAAACCAACTGTAAGGTCTTAGCACCTATAGTATAAACACTTTTTGTTTTTTGATTACTTTAATTTTAGTTGATTAACCATGAAGTTGCTCCCATAGATTGTCCTGTGGAAATAAAAATATACCTTTAACTTATATTCCCAACAATTATAAACAAATTACAGCCTTCTTACATAAAGATCCTGTCCATTGACCTCGAGCCATTTCACACTGGAATCGATTTTACAATGATGTATCATGGAAACTGATGAAGGTCTAACTACACCATTTTGTCTCCAATAAAGTAAAAAAAAAGTCCAAGAAACACATCACACCAGTTTTTACTCTGGTTTCCAATTTATACTGGTTTCCAGTCAATCAGAGAATAGATTTTAAAGCTCTTCTGATTAGTTATAAATCCCAGAACGGTTTAGGCCCAGAATCCATATGTGCATATGTGAGCTCTTAGATCCAAAGACCAGAGTCCAGACCAGAGACCAGACCAGGGACCAGACTAGAGACCAGACCAGAGTCCAGACCAAACATGGAAAAGCAGCTTTTAGCTTTTCTGGAACAAACTGCCAGTAGAGATAAAACTTTCACCAAATGTAGAAACTTTTAAATCAAAGTTAAAAACGTTCATTTTCTCTTGCGCCTATCTGTATGGTATCTTTTAACTTATCTTGCTTTTAATCTTTTAATTATCTTACTTTATATACTTTTTGTGTGATTGTGTGTTGGTATGTTTGAATGATTTTATTGTATTTCTTTACCTGCTTTTTATGCTTTTGTTTACTTTAAAATTTTTATGTAAAGCACTTTGAATTGCCTTGAATCTGAAAATGTGCTGTACAAAGAAACTTTTAGTTCTCTGTCATTTCGACCTTGTGAAATGAAGCCTGAGATTTACGGCGGCTCGTGAACGCAGCTCTGAAGGGCCTCCATTTTGAGTTGTTCCTCCCGTTTCCGGGTTTCCGAGAAGGGACCGATAAAACGGTGTCAACGGGGGAGTATGGCTCTGCTCGCAGGTCAGGAGTGCGGCTGAAGTTTTTCCGTACTTACTTGGAGCTGACATAAAAACTGACACTTTTTCGCGTCCAGCAGTTTATTTTACGCCGTTCTTACGTGGCTACGGGTGGCTCTTTGAGAAGCTGTAAGCCGGACTGCGCGGACACTGACAGCTGGAAAGTAAACAGCTCGATGCTAACCAGCTAACCGCCGCTAGCTTCAGGGTAACCGCCGCTAGCTTCAGGGTAACCGCCGCTAGCCGAGCTGGTAAACCGATGATAGCCTGCTAGTTGTAGCCGGTTAACCCACAAGTTACATCACCGCAACTTGCCAGCACCCTCCCAGAATTTTTTCCACCCCTTTTTTCTCCCCCTTTTCTTTTTTTCTTTTCTTTTTTGGTCAAACTGCTGCGACGAAGGATTGCCACAACAGCACTTTCCATTCATGTTGTTTGTGAAGTGGAGACTAGCAAAGCTCTTGTTGTTAACAGGGTGAGTAAATTCTGATTAAGCTAACTCTGCTCCACCTAAGTTTCTGCTAGCTGCTACCAGGTGTGTTGTTGCTCCACCTGGGAGCGGCTACACGACCTGCCTCGGCCTGATCATTGAGTTTACTGAAGTTTTATGTCGCTTTTAACTTGTTTCTGCTCGCCTGGAGCTCAATCATATGTCCAACAGGTGTGGTTTATTTATTCCAAGGTGCTTGGATTGGGATTGAACTAAACAGAAATGCTTAATTTTAACCAAACTGCCTTTTAATTCTTTTAAGTTATCATTGCGGGGTAATTGCTTTTCTGACTTTTCTAACCCGCAGTCCAAAATTCAATTCCTCAATATTTGCCACTAAGGAAATCATTAACATATTTTAGAAGTTTATAATAGCAATTTAGTCGACATTTTGGCTGTAAACACTATAATATGACTTCCATCACAGTTGCAGGTTAATAATCGACTAGATTATCATTTTACATTATGTTTAAATCTGTTTTATTACATTATAGGGCTGGGCAATATGGACCAATTTTTTCTTAATCACGATATGCCATATATATCTCGATATATATTTTTTGTGGTCAAGTAAACAAAAATACAGTTCAAATCTACGGTCTTGTGTGCAAAATGCACTTTTATTAAGGATCAGAAGCACCTGTGCATTAAAATATTTGAGTACAACTAAATTAGATGTGTATTAAAATGGTACAAAAATTATTTTCAATGACCATAGCAAGTTACAGTTGTGTAAAATTCTAAAAAAAAGCTCACTCGATATAAACGATATTCCTTTATTCTATATCTTGTGTGACTAAGTCTTGATATATCTGAAAATCTCGATATAGTGCCCAGCTCTATTAGATATGCTTGATTGTTGATGCTTTCATTTGAGCATGGTGGGTCATCATTCCCCCCTCCAAACCCTGGAAATTCTCACACACAGAAACTGAGCTTCAACACTGTAGCTCAGTGTATTTCCTTGACCACAAAAGCACGGACTTCCTCATACACCCCCCTCTCTCTCTCTGGATGGATGTTTGCAGACTGGCACTGCAGGGAAACATTTTCTCGTTTCCATTGAATGTCAAATGGAAAGCAAACCACCTCGATCGTGACCTACTTAGGACATCACTTCACTTCGCTCTTAAGTGGAAGGAATGAGATTATTGGGGGCAAAGGTGGAGTCATGTTTTCTTTTTACAGCGCTTGCCTGCCAGTTTTATTTGTGTTTTGAATATTTCCTGGTTTAAACTTTAAGTCAAAGTGTTGCTCTCTGTAGGTCTCATTTTTAGAGCTGTGATTATCATTTGGAAATGATTAATTTTGTAGATATATATAGTTTGATCAGTGATTCACAAATGATTAGCTGTTGTTTTTTTTAATTCACCTTGTCAGGACCCTAAACTCTCAGTTTCAGTCTTGTTCTGCTTAAAGCACGTCACACAGCTTGCTCAGTGAGATTCCTTCGTCTTCCTGAGGTGAAAACCTGTCCCGGCCTTCATCGTGGGGGAGGGTGGGGTGAGGAGGAACCAACAATGAGCCCAGATAACCAACTGGTTTGGGGAGCTCCAGGTACCTCGGATAATCATTGTTTGTAGTTCAGCCGCATGGAGCATTTTCAGCTACAGGTACTATGGCTGTTTTCAGTGATTTCATGTATTTAATATAAATTCAAACATATTTTTCTATATGTCATGTGTAGATTAAACACCTCGCATTAAGAGCAAATTAAAGTTTCCCTGTTGTACACGTGGAAGTGTCAAGGATTCTTCATGTATCTTGTTGGAACATGTAGTTTATTTATTCCTCTGAAAACCAGATTATCTGTCAGATTAAAGGCTCATTTATGCAGGATGGATGTCAGAATTTTGAACAAGAATAAGAACAAGATTCTGGCTTTTCGTGGAGTGTGTAGGACCCTTTATGTTGGCATGGTTATTAGGGATGAATATTTTCAAGTAATTATTCAATAGTTGTTTCATCTTATCAATTGATTAATTGATTAATTGATAAGTGGCATTTTTCCTGAGAAGCTGAATTTCTGTCTGAATCAAAAGGTTCCTTTCTATGAAAATGCTATCTTATGAAAGAGAATGCAAATCATATTCCTTTAGTAACTTATTTATTCTTAACAGCAGGAACAACACATGCACAAATGGAACATTGCAAGCAAAGATATAATATTATTATCATGTGTAATTTAACATAAAAAATGAGGTTATTATGTCTGGTCAGAGGACAGCTTCTCTTGTGTTCCCTCGTGTGCGTCAAGGACTTCTGTCATCAAGTGTGCCTTCATCCGGGTTGGTGAGGAATAACGGGCTCAAAACAATTCTTTGCGATAGCTATTTTTTTAATGGAGTAATTTCTTATCAACGATTAATTGATAATCAATTGTTTGTATCCCTAGTTGTTAGCCACTACATCTACCAGGGGGCACTGCACAGTTCATGTCCGAGTACTGACATCAGATACAAATGTTCATTCTCAGAAAAAGACGAAATGCCCTTTTGTCACCGGCGGCGGTCTGTGTAGCATTTAAATACACCACAACTCCTCCTTCGTTCCCCTCACCGGTCAACACTAACTACGTTTACGTGGACAAATATTTAATCTATCTGATTGAAATCAGTCTGATCAGAGATTCCAGCCGACATCTTTACATGCACGCTGGATGATCCGGTCCGATCTCTGTTTATATGATGGACAAATTCAATACATTATAAAACTTGTGGACAGTGCTACTTGCTCGGGAAAAGGACGTTTTTTTTGTTTTTTTTTTGTAATTTGAAACTTTGGAGTTTCAAAAAGCTCAATAATCCTGAAAATCTTTCAGTTTTCAACAAAGATGTTGTATCTAACACAGTCCCGTTCTGTTGCTGCCATTATTCAGGCTGGAGCCGTTTTTTATTCTTCGTGCCAAGTCACACAGGAAGTGATTCTTTCAACCAATGAGTGGCTTCGGCAGTGTTACGCTCCGGCCTTGTTGGTTTGACCGGTAAGACTGGGTCTCCTAAGGGATGGGCCTAAAAAGGGGGACAGTTGTGGTCGGATATTCTGGCACCCTTCTCTCTTTTTACCTGTGGAAACAAACAATTGTTGGTTAACCTTGACCCAGCCCGTCTTCAGCTGCTCTCCTCGACTTCTGTTTTGTTTTTAGTCTAATATTTACCCTGGTATTTTACTTATTTTGGCTACAGAAGAGATTTACAAACTTAAAATGCATTTTTATTTTCTTTGTCCTTATTGTCAGTCTGAGGACCAATTTCTCTTGTTTTTGCACTTCACTGATGTTTCCCAGGAGTTGCTGCAGTAACGTAGCCTGGCTATCGCGACTATATTGCTGCGAGCATATAGTCTGGCCAAGACTAATACGTAAACTGTTTCTCAGAAGGGACGGTTGACCCGTCACCTTCAAATGTCGCTGTTTGTGATTGGTGGAAGCTTAAATCAATCAAAGTTTAACCCAATCACAGCACTCTTTTCTCTGACTTGTGTGTAGCCAGCGGGGCTAACTCTTATCGAAGCCGGTCGGGAGCAAGGCGAAAACGTCTTTCCCTCAAACAAATGTCTCCAGGGCTACTCGTTGCTCACATTTCACAGAGAACTTTCCGTTTAATGTGCTGAAAACAGAATCTCCCGCTGTGTCAGACGCTGCCGCTGCTCCATGTTAGCAATGTTGACGGTGTTGCTTCCTGTCGCGTCACTCCGTTGAGCCCGCCTCTTTGGATAAGCTCAAACTTGATTGGCTCCCACTTTTTTGGAATTTTGGAAATCAGTTGAATAGGCCTCTTGGCCAGACTATATGGAGCTTGCGAAATTTTAGTCGCAATAGCCAGGCTAGCAGTAACGGCTCGTCTACCATGAATTTCTTCTAAACAGCTAAGTGGGACCAGCATTTCTCTTTAACGCAGGGAAACTGGTCATGAATGGCCCCTCCAGCTAATGATGGTGCTCAAATGTTCCTTCACCTCCTGACGACGACAGGTGCAGACAGTCTCCATGTTAATTCTTAATATATGTAAATATGTAAAGCACTTTGGTTGCCCTGGCCTGAAGGTTGCTTTATCAATAAATAAAATGTGAATTTTGAAAACTATGAAGTTGATTTTAAAGATACGTAATCCTCAAATAGATGTATCACATTTGATTCACACTATTTGTTAAATAGTTAGAAGAAAAGGATAAATAAAACCACATTAAATCCCAGTAGTAGCTTCCTTATTTGCCAACTATTCTGTTGAATTGTCAAATAGTTTGTGTCATATTGGCTGCATCCTGATTTTCTTGTAGCATAATTGTGCCTCTTAAATACAATTTGGCAGAAGTAGAAAAGGATCAAAGCCATTAAATGATATTATCTTAACCTCAGGGAACTTTGATTCTGTCAGGTAAATCTGGTTATGATTTCTGACGGCAGCAACGGAGGCAGAACAGCAGTGATGTTTGTGTAAGAGTCAACTCTGCATATTATTTTCAAATCTGAAAGAAGTGGCTGACCAGCAGACCCGTCTGCTAACTATGGGTTTTTAACTTTTTATAGTTTATTTAAATAAGATCTTAAGTATTTCTGCCTTTATCTATAATGACGATTGGTTGTCTCATGGTTTTGGATCATATCTCATCAAATCTCCCACATCTCTGAAGTTCTCAGATGCAGACTTGAACAATTCAGAATCGCTGAACAAATGTAAAAGACACAATACGAATACTTGGGAGTTTTTCTCAGTGACGTGTCCCGTTTCGCCGGCTAATCCAGCATCCATCTTCATCCTACCTGTACGACTTCCTTCCAGACAGTAAAAGACAAAATCTTATCGTCATTCTTGTCTTATCTCTTGTTTTGTCCCCCTCTCTTTGTTTTTCGCTCTTCACTGATAAGGCCTTCTTGCTTTTCTTTGCTGAACAGCTGTAGTTCACGTTATTCAAAAAGTTGGTTAATCTGAGTAAGTGTGAACACAAACGGTTGGAAGAATGTCCGAGTCCCCAGTCGTAAGAAGACAAAGGGAAATTTGGACCTGCACAGGGGCCACATTATATCAATTTTGTGCCAAACTAAGCAAAAACATTTTGGAACATGACGAATACGAGAGACCACGTTACACTTTTCCACATGGAAAGTTGTGGCAGTAAAGCTATCGCGCTCCTGAATGAGCCTGAGTTGTCCAAACTCAAGCATCACCATGAGGTATCTCATCGTATGGACCTGATCCCCGCCGGCCGCCTCACAAATCAATCCGTTAAGTTGCACCTGCTTCTGTAGTGCACACTGTTGTGGAAAAGTGTCGACACGTATACCCACCAAATAAAGATCCACAAAGTAACATAAATCCTGTTACAATGTACAAACTATTCACGCAAAACCAGCTAAAACTGCTCACATTTATTCATTTTTTGTCCAAACTTTGCTACGTCTGTATTGGTCCCGCCCCCCTTCCTCGTGTCTCTTTATGGTGCATCGTTCTACGCTAGATTTTCTGATGTTTTTAGGGCAGCATCAGGGTTCTTTCAGTGAGTTTTTGCTTAAATCTGTGTGTAAACGCACTTTGCACTTGGATATGATGCGCTCGCTGATTGAGACACAGCCCATGTCTGCAGCTGGAAGGATGCAATACTTCCTGGAAGTCTCTTTGGTCACCTCCCAGCATGCACCGAGCCTGGCTTTGCACGTCTTTTCTGTGCTGTACCTGCAGCAGGCTGGATGCATGTCCATGTGAAAGCTGGAATCAGGCACGTCTCTGAATCAGACCGGACACCCCCACAGCATGACACACATTTACGTTTTCAGTTCTCCTAACAGGTGTGGGAGGAAATGAGGGAGAAAACCTCTTTGTCCAGTAGTTGTTTCTGTTAGATTACATCCATTTGAGACTTTAAGGTTTGGTGACATCTTTGTAGTGATCTGTGAGCTGCCGTGGATATTGTGTTGATGCTGATTAAAACTAGTCTTCTTGGTCAGTCTTCACTCATTTACCAGCTGATCTCTGGTGTTACTGGTGTTATACAACCAGATAAATGGGTCCCACATTTATTTTGTCCTTCCTGGAGCTCCTCAGATCTTTGAATTTATCCTCAATAAATAATTTATTGCTTATGTAATAAAAAAACAACGTTTCTGCTGTGTGTCAGAGCTGCAGGACTGCGATGGCTCGATGGTGGGCCGGAGCTGCAGCGTTTGCCCTTCGGCTACAGAGTGGCTGCACGGCTCAACTTCCTCTGCAAAGGAGTTATTTATGTTGGATTATATATCCCCTCATTTATCTTTGCCTGGCTTGTAAAAGGATTTTCACACAGACTCAAAGCCCAGCTGGTCACCGGAGACGCTGCGGAGACGAAGACGCTCCAGAAACCTTTAAACGTGTCTGTTTCCTGCAGGAGTCGGCGTGTGTCGTCCCAGTGAAGCCGGCAGCCTTCGCCCTGCACAGACCACTGCCAACAGAGAGACAGGATGCCTATTCCTCCCCCTCCCCCTCCTCCCCCCGGACCCCCGCCACCCCCCACCTTCAATCAGGTTAGTACCTGTATCAAAAATGTTGCTCAGACCTGATTCTGACACCTGAGATCTGTACAGAAGCTTCAGGTCTGCTGATGTTTTCTAACAACTGTCATCTGTATCATTAGACATTTAAAAGTTTTATATTCCCCTCCATTGCGTTCAAGTCCGGCGAGAATTTCAGTAAACTTTATGTAGCTGACACAATGGCTACGATCACACAATGTTTTTTTAATTTGGAATTAATATTCCAAATTAAATCAATCAGAATTAAAATGTTCTCCTTCAGGCTTATATGTAAATATTAATTCAGAATTAAGGTTTAATTCCGCTTTAAAACTAGGGGTTAGGAAGGGCTCTGATTGGCTGGATGGCGGAGGTGACGTGACATGACGTACGTACGTCTACCGGAAGTTAAAAACTCCCCCTCCCGCTTTGTTTCTTTTCGTCAACAAAAGCAACCATTTTCGCTTGATGTGGATTCTAGTTATGAAGCAGCAGCTAGTCGCTAGCATGCTACGTCACTTTCACATGAACAGATTCGGTCTAAGCCCATTTGAACACGACTTCTTCTCCAGTTTATTCTCCACTTTTACCCGTATCCCTCCGCCTCCTCATCAGCAACAGCATTGTGAAGTTCCAACAAATGTGAAAGTTCGGCTCACCTAAAACAAAAATGAACTTATAATAGTAACATGCTGTTGGTAAACATCAATAACAGTAACGCCTTTATAACGATGGGCAGAGTAATTAGATTACTTGTTACTTAATAAGTAGTGCCATTAGTAACGTTTATTCTGGGTAGGACTTTCTGGCACTGCAATTAACTGGTTTGAGTCCTATCTAAAAGACAGGGACTACTTTGTGTCAATAAGTAACTATCAATCTGAGCAAACTAAAATAACCTGTGTAGTTCCACAAGGCTCCATCCTGGGGCCCGTGCCGTTCAACATCTACATGGTCTCACTCGCTGACATTATAAAAACGAACAAAATATGTAACCGTAGCTACGCTGATGACAGATCTACATTACCATTACACCAGGAGACAATAGTCGACCCAACCACTGATCAGATGCATTGATCAGATTAAAGACTGGATGTATCAGAATGTTCTTCGGCTAAATGAGGACAAAACTGAAATCATAGTTTTTGGAGCCAAAGAAGAAAGATTAAAAGTCAGCACTCGGCTTCAGACGGCTGAGTTAGAAACCACCCAACAGAGCCAGAAACCTGGGTGTAGTCATGGACTCAGACATCAACTTCAGTAGTCATATTAAGACAGTTGTGAAGTCAGCCTACTACCACTTAAAGAACATATCGAGGATTAAAGGACTGATGTCACTACAGGATTTAGAAAACAAACTCGTGCTGTTAGGTTACAAAGACCTGAATGGTTTAGGACCAAAACACTTTCAGTAACTTCTGATTTGTTATGAAGCAGCCAGATCCCTCAGGTCATCAGGAACATCATTCGTCAGGGATTAATATGACTGCTATTAGAGAAGTTTGGTTGTGTGTGTTTTATGCAGAGAAAACACACACACACTCTGTCTGTAAGCCCTGAAGCAGCACTGAGCATTAGCAAGTTGAAGGATGTGGAGATTATGTCATCTTTGCTCTTCCCTGGTGCTAACACCAGAAATGATGGGAGTATCAGAACATGAGATGAATGTAGCAGGTAGCAGCAGAGTACTGAAGGTGACCCAGATATCCAGGATCTTTCTGCTTCTCGTCGTGTGTTCGGCTTCAGAATAACCGGAGCTGTGACTGAAATGTTTCTGTGCTCCACAGGCCAACACAACTCCTCCCAAGCTGAGCTCTACTGAGGGAAAAGGTAGAGGAGCGCTGCTGTCGGACATCTGCAAAGGCGCCAGGCTGAAGAAGGTCACTGCCGTCAATGACCGGAGTGCTCCCATTATAGAAAGTGAGTTAATCCTGACTTTAACATGCAGACACTCAATTCTCTTTATTTATATATGTATATATATATATATTTATAAACATGCACCAAAGGAAGAGGCATTAAGAAAAAAAATGATAATAATAATAATGGGGTTGCATATATATATATATATATTATATGAAAACCCCTCTCACATGAACAAATTTAAAGGTGTTGAGGACCACTCAAAGAGTTCTGAGACATCAACCAAAAAACATATAAAAATAAAACCATAAAAAACAAATAACAGGAAAATATAATATAAACAGTTGCTTTATAAATTAAAACTCATAAAAGAAAGTGTTCTCTTTATTTATATGCATACAGGGACCTTTTTTGAGAACAGGTGCACACAAGAAATTCTTAGAAAAGCAATGAAATAAAGGGTTTGAATAAAAGTGATACAACCTTTCCAGTACGCCCAGATACTTCCCTGTAATCTGACAGAATAAGAAATCTTTTCCATTTTAAAAATGTCAAGAATAATGTCATACCACTTGTCAATAGATAGACTAAAATGTGTTCCTCTACCAAATATTATGAACATTTCATCCTGTATTTTCTTGCCAAAACTGTGCTATTTAAGGTGATATGTGATGTTTCATAGAATAAGATTAAATGTTGAAGCATTGTTCTTTTCATACTTCAATCATTAAAACCAGTGATTAATTGAAATTGTGAAAAAAAAGAAAATCTAAGTTTGTGTTTCTTTTCTATCTCAGAATCTGGTGGAGGAGGTGGTGGTGGTGGTGGTGGTGGTGGTGGAGGTTTTGGAGGAGGAGGACCAATGGGAATGGGAGGTCTTTTCCAAGGAGGAGTTCCTAAATTACGCCCAGTTGGAGGTAAAATATATTTTATTGTTTACTTTACAACACAGACTGCACCATTCCTCCATCTGTCATCTGATGAGTAATCGTGTCCAAATGATAGCAGATGATTGATTATTTCAGTGTTGGAAGAAAAAACTCTTTAGCTTTCTCCTCCCATTTTATTTTAGCGGTTCTAAAACAGAAAACTGCATATGGGCATGGCTATTTAAAACCCTGACATCACACTTATTTGTGGAGTGATGGGACTTTAAATTATGAATGAATGACTGAAACTGGCTATTTATATATAGATATTAAATATTAACTGTGATTTCTTAGTTGTCTGAAGATCTTTATCTTGCCTCTGTGGTTGTGTGTGTTGGTGGGAGGGGTAAAATAAGGATTATAAAGTGTTAGACTGTACCACACCAGACTTTATTTCACTGCCACGTGACTGTGCATTTGACAAATGAACGGCTTGAAACTTGAAAAACTTGAATCAGTTGTTCAGTTAGTTAATCATCGTAAGAAATCGTCAGCAGTTTTGATCATTAAATGGCCACATTTATCGTGTTGTGCCATAAGCAGCGTCGGGGTGTGACAGTCTGCAGTTTTACCTCTGAAGCAGGGCGTGATCGAGCTGCCATCCGGGCTGCACGGGGTTAACTGTGGCGTGAGTAACAGTTTACCTGAGACTGATGAAGGAGGAAGTCCAGCACTTCACAGGCGCTCTATTCTTTTAGCTCTGAGCGTAATGTAAACACACCAGCTGCTGTTAGCGCTGCGCCGCGTGACCACAGTATACATCACTCCCCCCATGACTGTTGTTAATCATGTTTTCTGCTGAGTAAGAGAAGAATTACTGCAGAAAATTGAGACTGGTTTATTCTACTGTCAAGTCATTTCTAAGTAGGTGGCGGTACTTCCAGCAAACATGTTTGCATCTGAGTGGAGTGTCCTCCAGCTCTTCTAGTTTTACCTGCTGATCTTAGTTTCAGTCATGCTTGGTTCTCTGAAGCGCTGGTTCCCAAAATTTCTGAGCCACAACCCACACCATGACTTACAGGTACTACTCGGAAAATTAGAATATGCTGGGAAAGTTGTTTTATTCAGGCAGTTCAACATAAAAGGTGAAACCAGTACTTTTTATGTAAAGATGCAAAATTTTTACTTTCAGAGGCCTGACAGTTTTTGTATTTAAAATCCTTTTTTTATTGATTTCAGGCTATTTTCTAAATATTTGAGGTTTTCTGAAGCTGCAAATCCTGATCACAAAATCTAAAGAAATGAAAGTTGAAATATACTGATTTGCATACTATTTGTCTATATGTGTACATTTCATCTTTGTAGTTGGAGAAATGCAGCACTTTTTCAGGATATTCTGATTTTACGAGCAGTTCCTGTAAATTGGTGTTTGTGACCCCCGCCTCCACAATGACAATTATTAATTATATATCACATGGGTCGTCCTGCAGGATCCTCTGCATATAAGGCTTGAAAACGGTCTGTTGTCATAAATAAGGAAGAAAATGTGGATTTCTCACTTAGTATGTTAAAGAACTTAGTTGTTAAATTTGGATTTATCTCTTTGTTAATTGTTCTATTTTGACAGCCATGATAAAAATCAAATTTATTTGATAAGGTTCTAATATAATTCTCAATAATCTGGTGATCCTGACCCACAGTTTGGGAACCACTGAACTAAAGCATGTGTGCAGCTGAGGTGTTGCAGCAGATTGTTGATGTTGCTGCTTCCAGCAGCTTTTTCAGGTTCAGTAACCAGTCGTTTGGCCCGTGTCCAGACAGCAGATACCTCGTCATGTTCAGCGTCTCCATCTCCGGTAAATCAGCTGCTGTTCTGCAGGTTAAGTGGTGCAGCTGTGAAAAAGTCACCTGCTGAGCCACGTACCCGACGTTGTTTAGCCTGTTTAAACCGGTGCATAAGAGAGATTAATATCGTAACAAAAATTCAAACCAGTGCCTTCCAGCACAAGCTGCTGTTACCTCACAAGCCGTGTAGAGACAATTTGATTTATGTAGTTTGACTTTAAAGTGGTTCACCAGAGATTTGTTTAAAACTAAAAGGATTGTTTTGTATCTTATCAGATGGATCTGTGTGTCTGCTTTAAGCATATCTAAGTTTAAGCTGCATTATTCTGACTCGTCTCTTAGTGACGCAGTATGAAATAGATAGAAAGTGGCCTGCTAACTGGAAGTTTAGTTTTTTCCTAAATGTTTCTGAGCTCAGATTGGAAAAAAAAAAAATCTTCCAGAGAAGATATATTTTCCTGTAGTTGTTTGTAGTAAATGAATACACATGTCAGTATGAATCACTAGAAAAAGAAACCTGAACTCAGACCAACATCCTCCTGTTTGTGCTGAATTATGCTGCTGTCAGATCATGTGTTCAGTTACAGTGATGTGGCTCACATCACGTGTCGGAGAGTTTGGCCGGTGTAGCTCCACTCCATAGTTCATCTGGACAGAAAAGTTTTGGTTTCACACTGAATATGGAGACAAATCCTTAGTTGTAAACGTTGTTTTTTGTTTGTAGTTTACTTTGACCTCTCTGTGGCGTGTGGCGAAGCTTCGTGTTTCCTCATTGGTCCTCTGTTTGGCAGAAACGAATCCAGGTTTTTCTCATCCTTAGCCATCCTTTCCTGAGCCAAAGTGCTTCCATATGCAGGCTTTTAACGGAGAAGGTGCCAGTTTGATTCCTCATTCAGCTTCTTTCTGCACGAGATCGGCTTTCCAAGATCCGCCTTTTATTTTTCAAGATAATGATGGCAGAAAATAAAACTGTTTCCCCTACGTTCTGGGTATTGGGGTGAAAAGTATGCATGTACAGTTATCTGCAAAGTATTCATACCATCCATTAAAAAATGAGAAAAAAATCATCTGTCACTAAAATAAAAGATGATAAAAGTAATGCTAAATAAAAAAGTTATGAAAATCATTACATTGTTTTGAACATACGCATGTTTGTGACGATTGATCGTTGATCAGCTGTAACTTCTGCTCCTTTTTTACTCCTTGAAGTGATGGTCATTACAATGCTTCTCTGTCCTCCATCCAGATGGTTTAGTTGGAGGTTCGGTGGGTCGATCTGCCTTGAGGCCCCCAGGGTCCCGACCCGCCGCACCCCGTCCCCCCACGGGCCGCTCCCCCTCCCCCTCTCCAGCCAGCAAGCCTTCCTCATCCTCGTCGGACCACCAGCGCTCTCACCGGCCCTCCCTGCCCGACATCTCCCGGCCCTCCAGCGGCGGCAGCAGCAGCTCCTCGGCGGGCAGCGGGATGAAGCACAGCACCTCGGCTCCTCCCCCCCCTCCTCCCTTTAACCGAGGCGTCCGTGGGAACGCTCCCCCCACTCCGAACCAGAAAGCAGCAGCGCCACCTTCCGCATCTTCCTCCTACAGCAGAGAGAAGCCCCTCCCGCCGACCCCCGGCAGAGGCCCCGCCCCCTCCAGCACCGCCAAGCAGTCTCATTCTTCCAGCGGTCCACCGAGCGGCGGTTCCTCCGCGCCCCCGCCCCCTCCACCGTACCGACCGCACCCATCAGGCAGCGTGTCCAACGGGCCTTCTCAAGTAGACGGAGGCGGCGCTCCGGAGCTCCCCCAGAGGCACAACTCCCTGCACAAAAAGCACTCGTCAGGAGGAGGCGGCCAAGGACGCAGCCATGCCCCCCCGCCGCCTCCATCGCCGTCGCCATCTTCCCAGCAGGTCAGCAGACCACCACCGCCCGTCAGACAGCCGCCGGGACGCAGAGCAGGTACGTCAGACACAAGTTATATTTACATTGATCTGTAGGGGGGGGGCTCTGTGGGGAGCCGAGGCAACGTAAACAAATGACATCTGACTAGGGCTTCACGATATTAGAAACGCCTGGCATTGTAATATTTACTAACCTTGCGATATATTGCAGTATGAAAAGATACAAGAACTTTGAGGAGATGACTTGAGCAGCTTTTTGCGTTCTAACGCTCTTCTGCCATCTTGTTGAAAATGAACCTGCACTGATTTTGTCTGGTTTTTCTCTGTGTTGGTTGTTCTTAATGTTACCTCTCATAGCCTGCTTTTAATTTGCTGGGAACTTGTTTTGTTTTATTTTTTTTTTTCACAAAAATGAGCTGTGTTTTACCACAGAACGTTTGTTCTTCACCAAATTAAGATCGATTGAGATCGGTGGATCAACGTGCACAATGTGTGTCAGGCGGCAGAACACTCCTACAAGGACAGTAGAGTGGCGTCATTGCAATTGAATTTATTTTCTCATTTTTAATGATTTAAAAGTCTCAAGCTGTGTGGTAACGATATATAGTCTCTTCTATATTTCTATATAGTCTTTTCTTTCATATGTTTATCTCAAACATGGTCATGTGACCAGTTTGTTAGCACTATAGTTGGCGCAGAATGTATGAACAGAGCAGGAGATGGGAATCTGTTTGCAAATAAACAGAAAAATATAATCTCCATCCTTGATAATTTACAGCAAAACGCTCGAAACAAAATGTTTTCTATCCATCTTCCTCATTGTGGAGTCTCAAGGTACGAGATTTTATGAGAAGTACGGCTAAAGGGCTTATGGCTTTGTCAGGTCACATAATGCCTGAGATAGCTGCAGTGCATTGTGGGTCGAATCACCATCTTTAACTCTGGCATTATCTTTGGTGAAATGGAGCGCTCGTGTTGTGGGAAAGTTTGGCATAAGTCACATGAAGAAAAATAGAAGAAAAGTTGACCACACGGTTTGATTTTGTTCAAGTTCCCACTTGGAATAGAGGCTGGATGGGAAGGTGAGGAAGTAAGCAAGGATGGCCTGGGCTGACCTCAGATCAATAGATCATCATGAATTGAACATGTTACCTCAATTATAATTAATTATTTCACTATTTTATATCAGGCAAAATAAGTAAAGTAACTCTAACCAACATAATTTCACTTGAGAACAGCAGCTTCAGGATATATGTTGTTTCTGACCTGTTCATGTGTGTAACACACACTGATTAGCAAAAACTCATGAGGCAGCTTCAGATCCTACACTGTAGAAGGTGTTACACACTAGTTGGTAGAGCTCGACAATATATTGAGATTTTCAGATATATCTAGTTTTTGTAAAACAAAATATAGAGTGAGGGAATATCATCAAGTTAGGTTGTCTCTTATCTCTTTTTTAGCATTTTGCAAAACTGTATCCTTGTTATGGTCATTGAAGGTTGTTCTTTTGTAATTTTATTACACCTACTTTAATTTCAGTCAAATATTTTAATACACTTGTGCTTCTGATCCTTAATACAAGTGCATTTAGCACTCAGGGCTGTAAATTTGAAACGCAAAAAGTATTATATCGAGATATGTATCGTGATCAAGGAAAAAATTGAGATATAAAATTTGGTTCATGTCGCCCAGCCATACTTGTTAGCAACTATGCTAATATATAGCATAGCAACATGACTGAGAGAGACTCTGGTTTGTTAGTCAAGGCTTGCTGCAGTCTTTTAGCAAACAGTTCAGACCCCAAGCAGTTCCATGGAAGGTTAGAAAACCATGAGAAAATCACTGTCCGCTCTTTTCTGCAGGCGGTCCCGATACCACTTTTTTACTTCTGATACCGATATAGAGGGTTGAGTATCGGCCGATACCCGATACCGATACTTGCATTTTGTTATGAGCAAAATATTGTGTCAAACCTCACCTCAAAAACTTCAGGTGTAACTGATTAAGCCCACAGCAGAAGGTGGGAGAAAAACTGACTCCTTAATTATTAACCAATGAGTTAATTTAGAGTAAATTTAAAGACTTTGTGTAAAATGCGGCACATTTCACATTTCTGTTTTAAGAAAAAACAACCTCAGTAAACCCTTGAGAAAATGTACTAGGGAGATCTCGTAAAGGATGGTGAGGTAAAAGGGATGGATAGAAAATGTTGATCACCTGGTATCGGCAACAGTATCCGCATATTTCAATGCAGAAGCAAAAAAACACTTTACAAAACAATGAGGTGCTATTCCAGATAGAAAAACTGATATTTTCTCTCTCCTATGGGTCCCAGGTGCCTGTTATAAGATTCATGTGGTTTCAGTGTTTCCCACACAGATCGATGCATGACCGCTACAGAGTTAACTCCAATTCCAATCCCCCCAACGCAATGTTTGCAATAAAAATATCATGCAGTTCATTCAGAGCAACCTTTCTATCATCCTAGTTCAGAGAGAAAGAGTAGTTTAATGACGCGCAGTGGCTTAATGTGCATCAGCCTGCATATCACTGATGCATGCATACACTCTGACGACTGATTGGCCCGCTCCTCTTTTACGTCTGTAAAACTTCTCAGGAGCGCTGCTTCAGCTTCGTTTTCACACAGTTCATCACCACTCATTAGCCTACTTATTCATACAACCGTTTGACTCATTCCTGGGACTATTTTCTCGTTCCTAGGAGTACTTTACTCATTCCTAGGATGACTTTACTCATTCCCAGATAAATTGGGCTGCTATCCACTTTTTTTTCCCACTGGTAGTAATGTTTTTTCTTCTAGGAGATAACCATTTATTTAACTTTTCTACTGTGTTCCAGGTGAATTTACTCTGACACAGTAACACTCATACATTTCCTGTAGAGACCAAGATGATACATTCAGCACGGGAAGCTGTGAAGATTAACGTAATTTATTTCAGAGGCGGGGCAGAAAAATAGGCTTTGTGATGAAGACGTTAATCCCTGAAGGGAAATGATAAACGAATTCTGCCCTTCAGACGTCTGTGGTCATGCTGGTTTTTCACAGCAGTAAGAGCAGATTTCTACGTCTTTCCCAGTTTTTGTTTTGACAGCGATAAACCTGAGATTTGATTGTCAAATTTAAGATTATTTAAGAGGTTAGATTATGTACCTTAAAAGTGAACTATGACAATCGGGTCATCAGTTTCTTGTAATGTTTATTCTTTTTTTATTTTATTTTCATTGCAGAAAACAAACCAGCTGATTGTAACCACCCACTCACCCCCAGTTTGAATCTCTTTAAATCTTTGAGTCCAGTGTTTTAATAAAACTGTTTCATCAGGGTGAAGTCAGGTTGAAAAACGGATACCAAACATGGTGATGTAACATTTTCCCCTATAAAGACAAGATCAAAAGTATTTCATGGACAAAATGGACGCAGACCCTTTAGGGTTAGTGTAAACGTTTTATGTTTATTTATTTACTTTTTATTATTTTTATTTATGAGCTTTATGTTGCTGGGGTTTTTCCCTGATAATTGACCAACTACTCTGATTATTTTGAGTCGGCCTCATCCACTGTGATTCCCAGAGAAACATTTCCAAGGCAAAGCAAGTTTGGGCAGGTTGCAAAGCAGTGCAGCGTACGAGAACGTTGTCTTCAGATTACTCCTTCTTCCAGGCCGGCCGTAATCCAGCAGATGGATGCAGATAAATCGCTCTTTTGCAAGTTGCTCCCTGAGTGAATTTGCAGCTCCCTGGAAACATTTTCATAACTTGAATTCATACTGAACTCACCAAACAGGAAGCTGCTTGTTAGCTGAAGCTCCGGGTTATGATTTGACACTTAAGCGATTCTCCACGAGGTCTCCTGGTTTCTCTGCATTCCTGAAACCTTGTGGAATATTCCAGTGTTTCTCTTCGCTTTGACTCACTCTGCTGCTCGCCCTGGTTTACATAAACTCTGAGCAAGTCTTTTACTTTTGGGATTTGACTTTTCTCTTTGATCTACATCTATTCTGCAGGATAATGTGCTGGTTGCGCAGATACGCATCCCTATGTCTGTATTCTTGTTTTTTGTAACGAGTAGATACTAGCTGATGGGTTTGTGTGAACCCCGTGGTGATCATTCTTCATCTGTGTACACAGCTGGGTGACTGTTTCTGTGGAGAATGTCTCTGATTTACTGCTTTTCTTTGGGCAGTATGAGACTGCACTCAGAATTTTTTGTGTGACGTTGCAAGTTTAATGCATAATTACTCCGCAATCTGATTTACAGCGGTATCAGTTTATAATGAAGAGCCTGCACAGGCAGAAAGTTTATGTCCTCATCTCCTCTGTACACGACTACAAGCCCCGAATACTGTTGCAGCATACCTACAGACAGGTTTGGCTGATGAAAGCTGGAAAGTGTGGTCAGGCCTGAGTGTCCAGAGCTGCAGCCTCATACCGAGCAGTCCAAGGCTGTGTCTCAATACCTGAGTGCACGGAAACGTAGTGAACACTATAACGTCACGTGCACTGCCACTTCCTTCTGTAGTGCATTGACCAACGTTTTGCGTTTACCAGTAGTGACCAACTAGCATTTTACTGCGACTCTCCAGCTCGTCACATATTGTATCTATCCGCCAAATAAACATCCACAAACTATATATCATTAATCATGTGATACGATGTACACGACCTATTTCACGTCTGCAAAAACGGCTTTGCCATGTCAGTGTTGGTCCCGCCCCTTCCTCTACGTCACCAATAGGGGGTTTGTTTAGTGTGCATCGTTGTACACTAGATTTACGGCCGTTTTAAGTGCCGCATCTGGGTACTTTCAGTGCACTGAGTTTTTGCTTAAATCTTGGTGCAAACGCACATGTATTTAAATGTTGTGCTTGAAAGTGCGCTGGTTGAGACATCGCCCATTTCTCTGATGCATTCTAGCCTCTTGTTTCTCTAGCAGAGCTCGGCTTGGTGCACATGGACATGAAGGGGATATGAAGGGAATAAAGTGGGGGTTGGACAAATCCATTCACATAAATATTATATTTTGTCTTGATTTTTTTTTTTTTATTCTAATTCAATTTATTTAAATTAATTTCTTTATTGGTCAAATATCAAACAATCACAATTTAAAGCCAATCAGCAACAAAAAACCTATTAATGGCATCGGGAGGACAGCATATTGTCCCAGCCTTAGAATTGATTGTAAATGAGGGCTGCTGTTGTCATAGCCAAAGAACTGCATGTGTGTTGTTTACATGTAGACAAAGTAAAAATAATTTAGAAACAGGTTTAAGACGTTGACTTCTAAAAACTAAAACTACTTTTTTTTTTTTTTTTTATCTTAAGCTGTAAAGGGGCCTGAAAGCACAATTCATGGTGCGTTTAAGGTACGCTTTGTGAAGTCTAAATCTGCATGGCTTTATTGATGTATGCCAGACTTCATGGCATACATCAGCTACATCTTGTAACCTTATGAATTTCTATTCAAAAGGCAGTGAACAAGCTATCTTCATTTCTTTTCTATACCAAACACATCTTTTAAAGTAAAATTAGAATTTTTTTTAGACTGTTTTAACAGATTTCTAGGTCCAGAGACATTAAAGACATTAAAGATGGTTCCCTGGGTATAAAAAAAACTAATTATATCCATGTCATGGGTCATCATCCTGACTTGAGATAAAAGGTAATAAATTGCCATGTTATCCTGCAGGTGCAGTTTGATTCATTCATTCAGAATGTTTATTTCCACTTAATTCAATAAAAACCCTGCTGAGAACAGGAATATTCTGCACAGTTCAGAGGGATTTTTCATTTTCTATTGGAAATATAGCGTGACAGTGCATATTGATGAACATGCAGACGTAAATAGGACGGTTTATATCCAGAACTGATAAATCTGTTGTCCCACAAAACACAATACAATGTAATTACAAAATACAGACATATTATTGATGTCAGAAAAGATTTAAAGTGCACCATATAATTCATAAGTGAATTTTTATGTCAACACAATGCAGACATGCCGATGTTTCATCCATTTTCCGCAAAAAACGTTCAGTGAATCACAAGATTTTCTGACAGACCTGTTCATGGTCACCAATCTGTTTCAATCATTGGATAAATGCACAATAAAAGAAATAAATAATAAAAATCTGGTGAGTTGGTGTCAGATTGTTTGTTTGTAAATGAGCTGAAAGGCTAACAGAGTAAAACAAACTTTTATTCCGAGCTGCAAGATGGAAATTTTCCTCCTATCCGGTCTGGTCAGCCTGTTTCTAATTTTCATTTTATTTATAAATTCTTGCAGTGGGACGGATGTTCCTGGACGATTTCAGACATTCACGGAGAGTTTATAAGATTTTCACAACTCCATAAATCTTTTTTTTCCAAGATTATGCATTGATTCGGTTTTGTTTTTTTTTTCTTTTGTTCTACCATGTCTACAGATTGTTCTACACTGTCCGAGCTGGTCTTACACCGGTCCGGTATCCCAGTTTGTCATAGACACTGTGTCACGTGATGAAACCATTGTGCTGAAGTTTTGGCAAATCAGAGGAATTATAATAATGTCTGTTTGGAGTTTTATTTAGTTCCTTACTTTTCCTTTCTGTCCCTTCTTCATCAGACAGTTGTTTTTAGCTGAAGATGTTCTGTCATAGTTTGCAGTGAAACATGCTCAGTGGCTCTACGGGTATACTGGTTCTAATGAGACTGTCTGTCGGATCCAATGAAAAACGAGCTTCAGCTTTTGATTCAGGCAGAATGAAGGATGGGTTTGTGTGTACGCAGAGTTTAAATAAATTACAGAGAGAAGCCTGACGAGTCGGACTAAAAAACGCTGGAACTTACAGCCTAATTGTCTTTCTGCTTTTCAAGACATGTTTGAGTTTGTGGATATTATCTGTATGTTAATCAGCTGATAAATTTATTTTTAATTATATTTGTGTCTGTGCAGCCCCCCAGGTGCCCCCTCCTGGGTCTCGTAACGGTGGGCGGGAGGCTCCTCCTCCTCCTCCGCCATACCGAGGCCACAGCTCCGCGCCCTCAGAGTCCCACAGCCGAGTGGCAAAACCACCTCCTCCACCCTCCTCCTCCTCCCGGACCCCAGCAGGACCTCCTCCCCCCCCCCCTCCCATCCGCAACGGTCACACTTCCACCTCATCCTCCAGGTCCATCGTAGGTGAGTAGAGCCGGGTCACATCTGCTGGTCCAGTTTTACCTTCGCCCTGTTTCTGTTTTTACCAAACAAACAGGAAGCAGAGTGAGATGAACCAGATTATCCCTCAAGATACAACCACACACCATCCCCACTGTTAGAAACGGTTAACAGGGAAAAAAATCTATATAAATGCATCTTTATTTGTTTAATTTTCCTTAAAGGTTAAACACAGCAGGCAGCTTTCAGAAGGAGAAGTTTCCAGATTTCCCTGCCGTTACAGGAGATGTGGACATGAATGAATAGAGCTGGGCAATAAAGCAAGATTTTTAAATGTATTTAAACTTGAGATATCATGAGATACAGAAGAGGGGATTATCGTTTATATCAAGATGGCTTGTTTTGAGTCAAAAGTATATCTTTGCATTTTGTACAACTATATTTAATTATGGTCATTGAAAAGTTTTTTTCATTATTTTGATAAGAAATACTGGCTAGGGCCCCGTCCCTTTTCCTAAAGAAAACCTAAATAAGTTCAAATGTCAGAGAGATTTTAGAAGGTTACTCTATAAAGAGACATTGCTTTTGCATGTACTCAAAAAAGTTTTAAAACAAGATCTAATTCTATAAGAGATGCTTTTTAAGTTTGTGGAATTTTTTGGGAGACAGTTAAGGGGTTTAATGTCAGTCAGCTATTTTAATGCACATGTGCTGTTGATTGTTGTTAGATTCTGTATCGATTTTCTATTAAAACTGATTTTAATTCACATTCAATCCTTTTTTAGTAACAAGAGGAGCCGATTAACTCTGTTCCTCTATGAGCCAGAAACAGCCCTGAGGACTTGTTTGATAAGTTAAAAGAAAACTGATCTTTTTACTCAAAAAGTTGCATTAAATTTGTTAGCATTGCAAAGTTTGACATCTCTTTGTTATTTAGAAGAAGCTTTGAAAGTAGTAAAGCAAATAATTAAGTCTTTTCAGAAATTGATTCTTAGAAATTTTGAAACGATTGAGAATCTTGATTCTGATGAACATTTTTTGTGGTGCACCCTTTTAAATAAATGAATGAATAATAAATAACTATATATATATTCCAGCTTCATCGTGACATGATCTTTCCATTCAATGCATGATTCAAAATGAATGAATTAACATTTCATACAGATAAATTAAATGTTGGTAAAAAAGTTTCACTGACTCTAAAATCAGCTTTAAACTTGCAGCACGAATGAATGAAATGATCATGGTGCTGGTGAGCTTGTAGAAATGAGAGACGACTGTAGGAGTTTGTCCATTTAGTGAAATCCAGTGTGTAACTCTAGTCGCTGTATTTCCTACGCTTGATGTCTGGCGGTCGTCCTGCTGTGGAGCTGACCGCGGTGAATGAATGGCTGGTTGTGGATAGTCAAATCCACCTCTGCAGCTATGCAAACGGGGCTTTTTGCTTCCTCTTGTACCAGGAGAGCAGAGACGGTTCCTCGACTGCTGCCGGGGGTTCACACATTTCACCATAAAGCTACCGTCCACTGCATGTAAATGTGTTCCTGGTCACCCTGGAACTTTTTGTTCACGAAGCAGGAAAACGCTGTGAAGCCTTTGAACAACTCACAACGCATGTTTTGGCCAGCACTAGCATTAAACTGGGCTGCTGGCCCCATCCTAGTATGCAGGGGAGGGAATGGATATTTTATCCAAAATGTGACTGATAGCCTGTTAACTTTTTAGCATTGGGCTTTTTCCCGTTTAATTAGCTTCGAGCTAATTAGTAATAATTTGTTTTGCTGATCTGAACTATGGGTGCATCCATCGATAAGCCGGCTGATCAATCTGGCTTGATTTCCCTCATTTTTGGGGCAGCTGATCCTTTTGTGAAATCTGCAGATTTTATGTAAAACAAGAAAAATAGCGAAGAAATTTGCAATTTGCAGTTCATGCAAGGCCGAAATAAGTCGTGTCGGGCTGCAAACAAATGGTTTAATACAGCCTTTTCCTTTATATCTGAGAGCACTACCTAATAGTTTTACGCCTTTTGTGACCGTTATTAATTGTTTTTCTATTAAAATCACATTGGAAAATTGAAGCTGTATGTGAACAGTTATTTTTTTTAAAAGAGAAGAAATCATTATTAGTTTTTTACCAGGTCAGGATTTTTTATGACTAATGATGTGATCAGCCAGAAACCTGCAGTCGGTGCACCTCTAATCTGAACATTGCTTCCATGCTGCACAGAGTTGCTTCTGGTTTTTCTCCGTTTCCTCAGTTAGTTTCAATTGTTCAGTTTTATGTTTTACTGTGAATTATTGTTGTGTTGTCTTGTATTGTTTCTCTTGTGCAGCAGTGCCCTTTTAACTAAGCTAAATTTCTCCCAAAAGGAGACAAATAACGATTTCTTAATGTAATCTAATCTAATCTAGTTTCGAGTCCAAAACCAGGATGGGAACTGTAGAGAACTTTTACCCAAAGTTGTTCTTTTCCCAGGTTGGGCTGATTTAAGCCAATCTTAAATCATGTTGTCTGTTAGTGTTCCTCACCTCCACGTCTATAATCTGGCTCCAGTCTGTTGTGAATGCGTCAGCTTCCTTAGTTTTAATATTTTTGTGCTTATTTTCCCTTTTTTTCTCCCATCAGATGATTTTGAATCAAAGTTCAACTTTCACCCCATTGAAGATCTTCCACCTCCAGAGGAGTACAGGCACTCTAACAAGATCTACCCCAGCAAAAACAACAAGGGTACGAGCTCTTTCCCATCTCTATGCTCTTCATACAGAGTTTACACCAGCTGCTTCTTCCTCTGGGTGCAGGAAGTTGGTATTTCCATCCGGCTCACAGAGGAGATAGAGCTGTCCGACAGCTGGGGACCTGACCCCTCTAAAAATACAGAAAAACCCGCTTAAAGCAGTTAAAATTAGAAAAATATCTGCTATCGGAATGTCAGCATATGTCCTCAGTAGGGATGTAACGATGCACTGAAGCTACGATTTTATTAGCAAGTTTGAACAAATTATTCAGATTTATTTAGAGTCGCTGACAGAAGTTAATGAAATAATTCTACATGATATGGAAATGATCATAAATTGGTATTTTAATTAATAAATTAGCTGAATTCATGTCATAAAGGCTGATAAACGTAAACCGTAATATCGCTACATCTGACATGTTATGTGGAGAAGTATATAAATGGAAAAAAAAAAAGTTTCTTGCAAAGTAACTACTTCTCCTCAGAAAAAAATTCTGAACGTTTAGATGGGCAGAAATTAAATATATTGAAAAAACACTGATTCATTCTTGTTCATCTCCTCGACTGCGCCTCAAACACTCCTGTCTCCCATCACTGATTCACTCCTCCAGCTCGCTCTGCTGCCATGAAACTAGTAACCATGCCAACGCAGCCTCCGCAGCTCAGACCATAATAACACTAGAAGAGTCGCCGGCCAATGGAGGCGAACGTCCGCACCGGGCGCCCATCTTACCAGAGGCATCGTACGAAAATACATCGACAGGGGCAATTTATATACACAGGGACAAACTTTGCTAAATCAATCTTTTGAATATGTTTAAAATAAAACTGAATTGAACATAAGTTCCAGAGTTCAGAGTTAAATTTAATGGCCAGCAGATGGCGCTGTGGTGACGTGTTCTGCATGTTTTAAAAGATCAATTCTTCTCACAAAGTGATTTTTCTGAACAATTTGGTCACACAAATGTTTCATTTGGCATCACTGCTGATAATAATTTAATTAATTTAACAATAGATAAGAAAATCACTTTTCTTCAGATTTCAGCTTGTCTGTAGCAAGACGGTCGCCCGTGACGCCGTCCGAAACTCCGCCACGAAGCATCGAGCCTTTATTATGTATATCTGTCACGCACACAGCCTCCTCATTCAGAAACGCTGCACAGCGCCTGGTGGAAACGTGTCGCGTTGCCGTGAAGTTGCAGAAGAGCCGCTCTGCAGCGAGTAAAAAAATAATTAGTGTCTGTCTTTTCATTCCTGAACGTCGCATCACGATAAGTCGCTGCTGCTGGATTGTAGTTTATCTGCGCTGCAGTCGTCCACAAAAACAAAATGAAACGTGGAGCAGCGCATCAGATTATTAGTTTTTTTTCAGAGGTTTATTTACAGGCTTTTAAATATGGATTCATTTATTTTGTACATCGATGGACATTTTAACCAGTTTGAACCGATTTTGTTTTTTTACTGATTCACGAAGCATCGTTACATGTGTAGTCCTGAATAATCTGCCGCTTGTCGGGAAAGTTTCCTGACTAACTTCAGATTAAAAGTGTAGGACTTGCATGTAGTTCCTGCCCGTCCTGATCTGTTCAGGCTGTTCAGGCAAACTCATACCACAAACACCAAATGTGTTCCTTCATTCATAGAGTCATGGAGAAATTTTATTTTCTTCTCATTTTTCTTTTTTAAAATAGTTAACCTGCAGTACATTTAGATGCACATGATCGTGCAGATGGTTTTAAGAAGCAAAGATTCTTGTGTGCTGTAATAAAAAGCATTAATGGAGGGTATTTAATACCTTCATAATAACGACTTCTGCATGTTTTTCAGCCAAAATAACTCATTAAAGTGTCTCCTTGTTTCTTCCTGCATCATCTAACACTGAGGGGTAGAAATCAGGACTTTGCCCCATGATGTGATACGTCGGGCAGCTGCAGCACCGGCCCATCTTCCTCCTGGACATTTACAGTTTCTAGAATTAAAGATTAACCTGCAGAGATTATTTCCATGTGCAACCCTGCACACATTAATTCATGACTCAGCAATATTTACCCAAAATATCCGAACGAAGAAAAAAGAAATTCATGTTTTCGTTCTTTCCGGATGCAGATGTGATGCATTGATGTTTATCAGCATAAATTTAGACACTAATGAAGGTGTGTGTATAATATTTATTATAATCTAATAAATCACCACCATCATGAAAGGCCCCCACAAAGAAAAGTTTTACACTTTTAGCTCGTTGGACCCCCTTTATCTGTGATTCCAGCAGCATTCCCGGTGGCATAAGCTTCTGCAGCATCACAACGTTCATCTCCTCCATCAAGAGCTGCACTAAAGCCCAATCTCAGTTCCCAACTCCCCCTCAGCCCTTCCCCACTGATTAACGTGTTCATGACAGATGACGGGGCTTCTGGATTCTCATTTGGACCGAGGGGAGGGCTAAAGGAAGAGGTGGATACCAGCGGAGGGTTTTCTGATGCAGACTTCATGGCAAAAGGGAAGGAGGAGGAGTTTAAACTTTCAGACAGGAAACAAACATGGCACCGAAAGACTCGTACAAAAAGTTGCCTTTTCGTAAATAGCATTAAAAATGATGAAGTGTAATTAAAAACTTTACAGAAAGGTAGATGTTTATCCATGATATTTAAGAAATAAAAGTAGTGATGTCCTAATTTGCATAAAGGTTTTAATTGAGGAACATTATATATAAAATAAGTATACAGGTCATTTTTATTTCAGTTATAAAGCTGGAAGTTACGGCTCTTTTTTTTTTCCTGTTTTATTGTGTGACACCTGTGTCTTGTAAACATCGAGCCGCGAGCCGACCGTCCTCTTGATACGGTTCAGCTTAGATGCAGAGAGGAGCTGAGTCCATACCGTTGCAACATGAGGCTTTTCCTTCATTCTCTGTTTGAAGACGAAGGCACAGGGCTGAGTGGGGAGAACTGAGAGTTTCCTCTAATATCTTTATTGATGATGGTAGAGTCGGACCCTCAGCACATTCCGACATTTTTGCACAGCTTTATCCTTGTTCTTGTGAATTAAAATGATAAAAAATTAGCTTTTAATGACATCTACTATAATTTCAGTCAAACATTTTAATGTGCTTTTGCTTCTGATCTTTAATAAAACTGAATTAATCGCTTAAGGCTGTAAATTTAAACCATGTTCTCGGTTACTTGACCAAACAAAATTATATTTAGATATGTATTGTTTGTTGTGATTAAGGAAAAAATGATTTAATATATGAAATGTGGTGCATGTGGTGCGGCTTATTTAAATCCCATTGTCTGTTTTTACCAGCAGTGTGTTTACAGGCTCGGGCTGATTTCCTCTCTAACACGTCTGACGTGATGCTCACAGGTGTGCTCCTCCTCCACTAACCCTGCTTCTCCTCCTGCCCTCAGCTATGAGAGGAGCTCCTCCTGCTCCGCCGGTGGGGAGGTGAGCGGATCTCGGCTCAGGACTTGAACTGTTGGTCAGAGCGGAGCGGCGAAGGAGCGCTCGGATCACAACACGCCACAGCAACACTAAGCCAGGAGCACAGCGGTGAATACAAATCCTCTGCAGCCAGGCTGTGTTGGCAGGAAAGAACAAAAAACCACTGAAGGAGGCTGAGGCACTCTCTTCTTCTTCCTCTTCCTCCTCTGCTCACGGGATGCCGAGGCCGGTTTTCCAACCCATCAGGACCAAACTCCCAGCACATCCCTGCATTCCAGCTCCTTTTATTCCCGATGAGAATGATGATCGTTGTGATTTTCCTGATTCCCAATCACGTTGTTTTTCTTATTATGTTTTGGTGTCAGCGTTAATCTGTGTGTTTGGGGGAAATCGGCGCTACGAACGGACACTTTGAGCGAAACATTCCAGTTTTCTGCTAGATTCTTGATGCCATATGTTCGGGGCTTTTGGTGGGTGATTTTGGTGAATTGTTGTCAGCAGCCATTCCAGCCGTGGGAGCGGCGTTCCTCCTGTCCTCGCTGTGCCAAACGCAGGCGGACGTCGCTCGCATTTCCATACATCTAATGTTCTTTTTTGTTTTCTCTAATCACTTGCCAAGTTCTGAGACAACTTCTACCTGCGTTGATTTATTCTCCAGAGGAATTTTTCTGCTTGGTCAGCCTACGCTTCCCTTTCCTTCCAGGAGGCCCACGTTTCCATCTTCAGGTGATATTGCACAGCAGCTTCACAGCTGATCCGACACGCTGCCCGAAGCCGATTTATGCATTTAAAATAAGATTTCGTTCACTTTGATGTTACATTAAACACCGAGAAGCTAAACTCTAAAGTTTCTAATTAACTGTAATTAATCTTAAGACACTTGTGGGTTCTGTGTTGTCCAACACTAAATGGTTTCGTTTGCCGGATGATTAAGCTCTGAGGAGTTTACAAGGGATCATTTGTCTTTTTTTAGAGAAATCTTCCTCCTGGGACGTTGATCTAAAAGCTATTATCTCTGTTTTTGCTGCTGTCGGCCCTTTTAAAAGGATTTTGTGGGCACATAGATGCGTTTTTGGGGTTTAATTGCTATGCAATGAGCAGTTTGTTTGGGTTGTAGACGGAGCAGCTAATAAACAAATGAACACTTAAGTGCCAGAAAACTTTAAACACAGGAGGCTCTTTATTCAGCTTTTAAACGACCTGTCAAGCTTCACTTTAAGACACTAAAGACATTCATTCAGATTATTCCAGCATGCAGGAGGGGGTGGGGGCGCAGCGCCTCCTGCTGGCCGTTGCCTTACACTACGCTGTCGCCCTCTGGTACCAGTGCTTTTATCTTTGTTTTTCAGGGGAGGGGACGGGACTGTGTCAACAGAGTAAATAAGAAACAAGTCTATTTGAAAATGCAATAAATAATGTATATTTACACTAAGAAATATGGCTATCATAGTTAGTGATTTATTTTTATGTTGTAAAGTTTGTAATATAGGAAAGAGACGTGATTAAGAGTTCTAACAACGTTCCAGTAGAGCAGACTGGATGTTCGGCCGTACGGGGGGCGGAGGGGAGCGGCCGGGCTTCGGATTTCTCCCCCGTCTGTCCGGTGATGATGGTGACGGCGGCACGCGGTCACAGACGTGCACCTTTTATTTCCGGGTGTTGGCTCAGAGGCGGCCTGCCACGTTTGTTTCCTCATGCTGTCACTTTGCCCACCGCAGAGCCAGAACGGCCCCCCATGGCCATTTCATGTTAATCATCCATGGTTTTTATCATTTGTAATAAGTTCAAATAAATATTCCTGTGGGGAAAAGGGTACCGATCTGTTGTCTTTTATTTCTCTCATCTCCGCTACTGCCTTTTAGAGATAACTCGGCTATGTGTGGAGTGTTTATGACCAATACTAAGTACAGGATAGTTAATCCTGGTATGGTGTTTGGGTCTGTGGGGCCCTTTTTTTTTTTTTCTTTTTCATTTTAAAGAAAATGTATATAATCTGTTATTTCTTTCAAACTCATCGACTTGGGCTAATTATCTGAAAAAAAATTTATTGCCACGTTATTTCACATAAAGATGTGATGTAAATCCAACTCAACACTCATCTTGTACCACATTAAAAATTTACCGTAACATTTAACTTTTTAAATCACAGGGGCCTGATGATTAGCTTTGTCTGACCGAGGACATAAAATTATAAGCTCTACTGTTGAAGAAACCTTTCCATCCCCAGATGCTTTTTGCATGTTAGAAGTTAAGGCTGCATTTAAAATACATATTTGAAGTTATTTAAAAGTAATTAGAAAACTTAAATACCTGCAGAATATTTGCTTCTCATGAGCCTCTGTGGCACAAGCAGGTAGTTTAGAAAATAACAAACATGTTCAGCTGTCTTTACTAAGAATCTTATCACATCTACCCAATGTCTAGAAATATAAAAACAGCTCATTTGGTTTAATAATGACAGACTATTAATGCAAAATATAAAATAAAAATCACTTTTAAAACATTTACACAGGTTTATAGTGCATCTACAGCCAGAAGTGGTGATGTGCACCGCTTTTAGGAAAGTTATTTTAAAAAATGTCTCTGCAAACCATTATTTATCAGGTAAATTACATTTATCAGGTTGGTTTCATTTAGATAATGAAAAGGTTGATAAAATCTTACTTCCAAAGATTTTATCATGATAAAATTATTCATCTCTTTGTTATTTTGCCTTAAATTCCTCTGATTTCTGCATGTTTTACACCTTTTTGTGTAAAACCGTTATCGAGATGTGATCTTGGATGTATAAACCTACACTTCCAGCTATCTTCATATGTACTGCCGAATATTTTATGAATTTATGTACCCACCCATTGGATAATCATAAACTTGAAGTAGCCTACACCTTGGAGCAGCAGAGAAGCGGTAAAGCTTCTCCACTCAGCGCCGCTCTGTGCGCATGGGGAAAGACAGAGGGGCGGTATGGCAAGCCATTTGCGCCAGATTGACGCCACTTTCTGACACGTTTCCCCAAGAAAACGCCGTTTTTAACGCCGTTCTGTTTGTCAAAACGCCGTTTTATACGCCGGTGATATAGG
>JAVQJG010061618.1:0-11392 GCA_036024015.1 Craterocephalus amniculus | reverse complement strand
TTTTTTCTGCAGGAGCTCCAGATCCGACGGCAGGGGCGAGTGTGGACGATGAGAATTGCTGGCATCTGGACGAGGAGCAAGTCCAAGAACAGGTCAAGCTCTTTCTCTCCCAGGGCGGGTACCATGGCTCGGGAAAGCAGCTCAACTTACTGTTCAGCAAGGTACCGACCCTCACATCACACAACTTCTTCTTCTTTTTATCCAGGAAAAATCTTCTTCTTTAGATTGACCTCTTCTTGACTGGGGCCACTTGAATAAAAGAAACAAATAATTGTGCATTACAGAATACTTTTGCACACAACAGGAAGAAGCAATGCTAAAATGTAGCAAAGCGACATGACAGGGAGGAACTCAGCTAAAAGAATATACCAAGCATCAGCATCCAAACCAAACACAGTTCAGACCTCAAGCCTTTCTGAGAATTTCAGAAAACCATGAGAGCATCACTGACCACTCAATCCTAGATGAGCTGGGCTGCTATTCTCTGATTTTCAATTAAAATTATTTGGTCTTCTTTTAGGAGGAGATAACAATTTACATGTTCCAAAGTGTTCCAGGTGAATTTACTCTGTGATTCTGTAGTAATATCATATGTCTCAGTTTTCTGTAGAGACCAGGATTGTACATGCGGCCGTTGTAACTTTTAATATCTACTTAATTAAATTTGAGGCCATTTTTTTGGAATGTACAAGGCTGTGATATACAAACCATAAATATTCCAGTTTACATGAAGTATGTTAAAATTTATATTATTTTTGTGTTTTTAGACCATAAAATTAAGTTGCATAATGCTAAGAAAATGGCATTTTAAGGGTTTAAAAGACTTAAAATTCATCAATATTTGATATATATGATTAGGACTGATGCTGGTATAAATAATTGAAAAGAGAAAAAGAATAAAGAATCATTATTTTTGTAATAACATCTTTTTTATATACATATTTTTGTGCTTAGGGTTCAAAACATACTGTATAAACGTTTTAAAGGGATACATAGAGGTTAATTTATTTTGGGTATGCTCTGTCAAACAGGGAGGTTAGATTGTACTGACCCAGAGGGGTACCACAGGGGTCTGTGTTGGCCCCTTTACTATGTACGTTTTTATGCAGATGACATTCTTGTGTGTATGTACAAATACGTGATAAATGTGTTCAATGTTGGGAAATCTATTTTTTTAAATATTTCTTTGTAGATGGCAGGTTATGTAAGACTTTTTCTCTGTTTTCTCTATCAAAAAAACTAAATTTAACTTGAATTCCTGTGATGTGTGGAGGTGAGAGAGATGCTGAAGATGAGGGACTCCAACGGCGCTCGCATGCTAACACTGATCACAGAGCAGTTCATGGGCGACCCCAGACTGGCGCTGTGGAGGCAGCAGGGTACCACCATGACGGACAAGTACCGGCAGCTGTGGGACGAATTAGGTACAGTTGTTCATAAACTTGTTGTTTGGAAAATCTGTAGGAGTTTTTTAAATAGGGTCGTTTTAACCCCTCTGATGCATATATTATTAATTAAAAGCAATACGCAATATTTTATATACAGTATTTTCCTTCTTAAGACATCTAAAGTGATACCTCACTTTAGTTTTTATATTATTTGGCTTTTACTTCATTTATTTTATTTATAAATTTTCTTTAGAAATTTATTGTGTTATTTATTGTTCTGTTTATCAATGAGTACAATGTACTGATATATTTCAAATTTTATGATATATTTATTTGTTTTTAAGTGAGTGGCAGTGGCCTGGATGATTCACTGATGTCTAATTAATCCACTACAGTGGATGCAATGCATAAAAACGTTTCTTAAATATGTTTTCACACAGAAAATTGTAACTTTTTCCTTATTTTTTTTATGTTTTTGTGTCATTTTTAGGTCCTGTATTAATACAAAGCATCAAAATGAAAAAAATAAATAATTAGAAATACAGTAATATTGAAAAGTCCCAAATATTTCTCCTTGGTTTAGCTGAACTAATGATTACCTTGTGTAATACTGTGTTAGCTTCTAACCTTCTCGCCTCGGTGTGGACGTTCAGGCAGGAGTCAGGATCTTTCTTCATCCCGGTCCCGTAGTTTTTAAATGCAAAAGCTCGCTGCAGCAGTTCCCAGATCATTTCTATTCACTACGGGGAACTGTGACGCTTTCCATGGCTTAGACTAATTCCTGGCATGTCACACGGACCATGTCTGCAGGAGTGAGATAATTTATCTGTCTAGCAACAGAAGACTGACAATAATTTGTAACTTTTGAACGTCGTGGATGCAGAAGAGTCTTAAATTAATTTATTTTGCTCTCAAATCTTCCACCTTATTGTTTGTTTCATGTTGCTGTTGACGACTTTCTGCTGCAGCACGAACAAAGACTCTCTCCTCCGCCTCCTCCCCCATCCCTTCCTCACCTCCTGTTTCATTTTGTCATCTGTCATCCTTCATTTATCCCGAAACTCCTCCAGGTTCCCCTGGTTTTCCCCCTCCAGGCTCTTTTCCCGGCTTTAGCCAGGAACAATTAGTCGACTTATCGATCAGAGGGAAATTAATCAGAGAGACTTATTACACATCTAATCATTCTGAAAGCAAAAACAACTTTCCTCTCCTAGACGAGTACAGCTGTTTTTCTCTCCATCTCATGATATTGGAGAAAAAAAGTCCCTTTTTTGCCCTTTTGACCAACACGGTTAGAATTATATTCCTCTGATTTAATCTTTTAGGCTATGCTCTTTTAGAAATCTCCATTTAAATGGCAGATTTTCTCACTGCGCCGCCCCAAAGACTGAAAATCCAGCATCCATTTTCATCCTGCCTCTTCTCTGAGCTCTGTAGCCGGTAAAAGTCTATCTGGTGAAGACTAAGCTCTTATTTTGAAAGGACGTTATGACCCGACTTCCAACACATGCAACGCATCGTTGCTGTAACATCTCAATAAAATGACCGTGTTCGTGCATCCTCGTCAGTCAGATCAGCTGGATCGGATGAGCGGAGCCAAAGCTTCGGCTGGCACAAGAAAAAGTAGTTCCCACTAAATTCACGTAATTTTATGGAAGTGTAATGCTTACATGTGTGTAAAGAAATAAAAGCGTCATTTTACATAATTAATGAGATAATTTATGATCCAATGCCTGTGTTATTTTTTTTAAGAGGTTTATTTAATTTCTCAATTACATAAATTATACTCATTATTGAGTTTGACGTGTGATGTTACTATAACGGTTCTGTCCACTGTTTTAGGAGTTCTTCTTTTTCTTTTGACTCATTCTGAGACCAAAATCAAATATTTGGGTCGTTATTAAATTGCTTTAATATCTCAGCTGTCGGTTGGAAAAGTTTCTACTTATAGAAGAAATATCGGATTTTTTATATAAAAAATGTTGACACATGAAATTTTGCAACAGCAAGAATTTATTTAAGGATTTCTAAATGAACTTTTAAACAGGCAGCTAAAAACTCGCCTGTTTGAAAGGTTGACATTGAAGAGACACACAGGTTTTTTAAATGTTTTTGTTGCTTGGCAGCGGGGAGTGATTTGTGCGAACGTGTCTGTGCAGGTGCCCTGTGGATGTGCATCGTGCTGAACCCCCACTGTAAACCCCAGCAGAAGGGCTTCTGGCTTCGACTGCTTCGCCGGTGGAACGCCGTGGACGTCTGTCCCTTGGAGGACGGTAACCATGGCAGCGAGCTGACCAATCTGACCAACGCTCTGCCCCAGGGTCCTCCAGGAAACCCAGGTGAGATGACGCCCGGCTGAAGTAGAAGATGATGTGGCCTTGTTTTGTTTTTATCTTTAGATCCTCCTCTATTAACACTATTACGTCCCTCTTCATCCTCCCCCTCCCTTTTAATCAGGTCTCCCTCCTCCAGTCTCGCTTTCTGTAAGCTTTATTAGCTTTTTATGTTTATTCTTCTTCATCTTCTTCCTCTAAATCTGAGAAAATACAAGATGTTTATGTCTGACGTTTTAAACAAGGAAAGAGGAGTTTTTGCCACGTTATCGGATTAGAACCACTCTGTTTCTCCTTTATAATCACTACAGCTCCCATTATGCCTTGGGGGATGTCAACAGGAAGTGAACTACTGCCTTTTTGTTTTAATTTGCACTTTATTCACATTTTGCCAGATAATTGGCTGAATCACAGGGAGAAAACATAGAAAATCGGAAATTAAAGGTTTTCCGGTTTTGGGACATGTCTTGCAAAGGATCCAGTCTAGGACCAGATCCAGTCTCAGAACTAGGGATGTAAACAATGTATTGATTATCTATTAGTCCTTTAAAACTTACTTGCAATTAATTGAATTTTGAGCCTGTAATTCTTCAGCAGAACCGCAGACACACATGCAGGAGTACAAGAGAAGCCTTCCTCTGACCATAGACATAATAATTTTATTTATTATAATAGATTAAACAATTCTTGATAATAATAATAATAATAATAATAATGATGATAATTACTATCATTATTATTATTATCATGAACAATAAAAATGTCTTTATTTGCATTGTTCCATGTTTGAATTTGCTGTTTCTGCTGTTAAAAATAAAGCTTTTATTAAGGAAAATTATATGCATTTTCATAAAAAGGAACCTGTTGATTTAGAGGGAAACTTAGCTTCTCTGAAAAACTGCCACTTATGGATTAATAAATCATCGATACATAAGATGAAACAACTATTGATTGATGAATTACTTGATAATTTGCATCCCTGCTCAGAACCAGACCTGGTTTTAAAATCTCTGTGTCTCTCAGACTCCTTGACGCGTCCTCACCGCACAGTCTTCACCCGAGCCATCGAGGCTTGCGACCTCCACTGGCAGGACCCCCACCTGCAGCACATCATCACTGAGGACCACTACGCCAACTACTGCTACCATGATAACCTGGACAGCGCCCTCTTCGATGCCCGAGGGTGGCCCCTGTGGCACGGTGAGAGGACGGGGAGTCCTTATCAGTGGGAGGACCGAGGGAAGAGGACAGAGTTAATAAAACATTTCTTTTGTCCCGCAGAGCACGTTCCCACGGCATGCGCCCGCGTGGACGCCCTGCGGTCACACGGCTACCCGAAGGAAGCGCTCCGGCTGGCCATCGCCGTCGTCAAAACGCTGCAGAGGCAGCAGCAGAAGCAGCTGGAGCTCTTCCGCACGCATAAAAAAGGTTAGTTTATTAAAGCCGGGTTTTATTTTCACTACGCTTCCTCTGTCCGTCCATTGTGGACAATACATCCCACCGAGGGCGTTGCTAAGGTTCTTCCATTCACCTCAGGGACGTGGTGGTTCAGTTGTTTTTTTATCCATCCGTCTTCATCACTTCTCCCAACTTCTTTCATTTCCCAGCAGAAGGAATTAACCGTTTAAACTCCAACCCAAGAGGGAGGGAGGTAAAAGTCCTATTTTTTTATCAGAGGTCTTTATTAGACCCTTCAAAAAATGTTGGAAAAAAATTAACAAAATTTTATTTCACAATTTTTTTAATAGATTTTTTTGTGTTAAAAATTTTACATCGGGATTTTTTTATTTCGCAATTTTGTAATCGATTCTTTTAGTTTAATAAATTGAATTTTTTATTTCAAAACTTGAAAATTAATTTTTTTGTAAAATATCAAATATTTTGATTTTTATTTCACAATTTTAAATTTGATTTTCTTTTTTTCTTTTTTTAATTTAAAATCAATCTTTTTTTCAAATAAATGCAAATAATGCAAAAATATTTTTTTGATTTCACTTATCTTTTTTTTTATTTATCTTTTTTGCTTGTCCCGTCAGGCAGAATGTTGGTCTGGGTACTGGGTTGTTGTTTCCCAATTGAAATAATACTGGACTATGTCTTAGATCAGTATTTTTCCATGGATGAAATGATCAGATCATTAGCAGGTTTGCAGCTCAGTTAATCTGTAACAGGATGAAACATCTAAATAAGGGACCCTCCATCCTGGTCCTCATGAGCCATGTCTTGCAGGTTTTAGAAGTTTCCATCACACAACACACCCTACCGTAAATCAGACTTTGCAGAGGTTATTGCTCTACATAAGTCTGCTCATGACCATTTGATTTGAGTCAGGTGTGTTGCAACAAGGAAACTTCTAAAACCTGCAGGAGCCCATGAGGACCAGGACTGAGGGTCTACAGATTGAGAAACACTGTCCTGCAGAACATGATGTTGCAGTCATGTTTGTCCAATCATGGTTTGCTGTTGCCTTAAAGCGACACGCACCAGTGGGATTAGAGCAAGTTTTCATTGTTTAATTGGCAAATAACTCGAATTAAACTATGAAAAAACTTGTCTTTTGTTTTTTCCCAGACAGAAAAGACAGGAAATGAAAAATAATAAATGAATGAACTTTTTCATCCCAGAGGGAAATTCAATCACAAATGAAAATTCTGTTTTGGGGAAATTATGTTTTTAGACTCTGTGTGGCACAAAAACCTGTTTTATTTTAAAAAAAATTTCTGTTTGACTTTCTGAGTGTCATATGACAAATTAAAGCATGTTATTGGTTCCCTTAGGTCTTTTTAAAAGTATTGCATTATTCAAAGGGATGTGTTTAGGAAATATGTGTTTCCTGGAGGCACCGCGTTCCCCATTGGGCTGTAAGTTTGGGCTGGTTGATTTAAAGCAGGATTAATTTCTGAGGTGCCTGAAACCTTCATTCAGTTCTAAACATCGCTGAACCCGGCAGTAACGCAGCAGCGTGTTCGTGTTTGTGCAGAGCTGCTCCACAGAGGAGTGACATCCGTCACCAACCTGGAGGGCTGGGTGGGCCACCCTCTGGACCCCATCGGCACTCTGTTCAGCACCCTGATGGAGACGGGGAGGGGCGGCGAGGAAGCAGCCACGCTCGATTTCTCAGGTACAAACACACCTTCGCCCCGCTGTGATTGGCTCTGCTGTCTGAGCCGCGGGCCCTCGGGTCGCAATCAGCAGAGATGACACAGACGTGCTGATTGGCCTCCGGTCAACCTCCGATAACAGCTCATGAATAAGAAATGCAGCAGGAAAAACACCCCAATTAAAAGACATTAATTATGCAAAAAGCTCCGTTAGATGAATTCAGCCTGCTGCAGCATCCAGACCTTCACTGCATCAACATCGTTTTCTCTTTCCTAACTGAAAACTGATGATGGATCAATAACTAATAGTTCTTCATAGAGTTCTGCAGCTGCAGGTTCCAGTCTCTGCACTGCAAAAATTAGCGACTTTAACCCTTTCATGAATAGTCTCATCTACTGTGGACGCCTATTTAACAGCTGGTTTCCAATATATTCATTGGTGGGAATGGAAAATTAGTGCTTTTGCCTCTTCAAGGGAAATCAGTGAGTCCCTTAATTTAAAATAAATATTCATGTACATTCATACATTCTAATAACCAAACTTTCTTTTGTGATAAACAGCAAGAGAAAAATGATAAAGCCATTTTTTGTAGAATATTCATATAATAGAAATATGAAAAGCATATTTGATTAATTATTTTAATTAAAATATCAAATAAATTAAAAGGAAAACTATGAAATAAAAAAGCATCACTGTATGTGTCTCTGGAAGTAGATAATTACTGTATGCAAAAAACATGGGGCGCTGTTTCTTAATAATTCATGCATGAAAGGGTTAATATAAGTAAAAAACAATTAAATTGAGAAGATTCAGAGTACAATCCACCGAAATTATCTGTTCATGCAGAAAGATAATTTCACTGCCATGTAATTAGCTGCCATCGTGTAAAAATCAGCTTTGATTCGTCAAAACTACCAGAGATTAATCTGGGATTTTAAATAAAATGCTTTTACTGAGACAATAAACAACAAAAATATATAAAATATAAGAAGTAAATCTGTCTGAACTCACTGATGTTCCTTTCCTAGAAAAGCATCAATTAAAGCTCGGCTATTTTTATCTGCGTGGCGTTCAGGGACCGTTGTCTCTCCTGGGACAAACCGCGAGGTCTACCCAGACATCATTAAACCATTAAAATGCATGATTACCGTCCTCAGGAGGACACGCGCCGTGGAACAGGAACACTAGAATGAACAAATAGATCAACTGATTTATCAATACTCTGCTCGGTCCGACTGCCAGAAGGGAACGTCTTCCTCCCGAGTCGTCCCTCACTCGCCTTCTGTCCCCCCTCAGGCTCGCAGGGCTCATGCAGGAGGACGGAGGGTTCGGTCTCCGTGGTGCAGCGTTTCCTGGAAGAGGGCAGGTCGTTTGTGTCGTTGGCCGTGGAGACGGCTCTGATTGGTTTAGGGCAGCAGAGGGTGATGCCAGACGGCCTCTACGCCCAGGAAAAGGTGTGTCGCAACGAAGAGCAACTACTGGCCAAGCTGCAGGAGGTCCACCTCGACGACTCGCTGGTGAAGATCTTCAGGAAGCAAGCCACGTTTCTGCTAGAGGGTGAGTTAGATTCACCCCGAGCATCCATCCGACATGTCGCAGATGACTTTACTACACATTTCATGCTGATTCTTTTTTCATATTTATATAAAAATAGAAATTAAATTAAATAAATAAAAAATTGATAAATTATTTAATATTAATAATAAGTAAATAAAAAATAAATATATAGAATGTATAATTATATTTTAATTTTATTTGGTCTGGAATGAAGTGGACAAAATTTTTACATCATAAATACAAGACTGAGATAAAAATAAAATACGAACAATATCCAACAAAACAAGTAAAATAATGCAAAAATGATAATCTTATTATTATGATTGTTAAGAAACAATTTAAGAAGTGGATTCATGTTAATAAATACATATTAATTATGAGATTATTGCTTTAACCCAGATAATAGTTTATACTGTTCATGGAGTTATTAATCAGCTAAGTTAATGATGAAGGTCGTGCATGGAGAAGGAACAGTGTCACAATGAAAATAAAACTTTTTTTATTGATTAATTTTGTTTGCACTTTGGTTCATATAAATCATTTATTCAAATTGGGTATAAATAATGAATAAATTAAATATTTGTTCACTTTGATTAAAATGTTGAAATTGTTCACTTTTAATTAATTCCTGCTGAAATTATGTTCTCTTTCTTGATTCTTTTTCCTTTTAATATAGCCATTAAATGTCTAATTTCATACTTCTAATTTAGATCCATTTACAATGATAAAACCAATCAAATGTCACAAACTGTTGATGATTAGCAGTCACACGATGCAACTCAGAAAACATTGAATAATTTAACTTTTAAAATACTATTTCATTAATGCAAATTACTTGAAAACATTTATAGATTTGATACATAATTTAGACATTTTTGTATGAATTACTTACGTATTTAAGTTATTGATTACTGATTACATTTTCGATACATATATGTATTTAATTCAATGTTACTTCATGCACATCTAAGTAGTTATAAATCATTGAGAGATTTATTGATTATTAGATGCCGTATTTATATATTTCATTGTGGCACTTTTTACCCTCCGTGGTCAAAAGACATACACCTCTTCTTCCTTAGATGAGTTATTTGACCTGCCTTATAAAACTGAAGTAGGAGAAAATAATAAATTTAATCCAGGATCAGATTATTTGAACAGAATTTAGAATAAACCCGATCAGGCTAAGCATTTCCCTTTGTTTCCACTCTTCATGCTAAGCTAGGCTAACTCTTATCATATAGGGTAATGATCCCGTTTCTTGGTCCTCCATCAGCTGTCTGAACTAGGGATGGGCATTCGATTAAATTGTCTTTATCGATTATTAGGAGAATTAACGATCGATTATCGATTAGTCATTAATATTAAAATCTAATATTTATAACCTATTTTTAAATGAAGTAAGGTGGAAAAACCTATTTTTGTTTCCTTACTTAGATTTTAATTGCAAGAGGAACAACTCTTGGGGCAGTTACATAGGATTCATTAAATGGTAACGTTGGAAAATATGCACTTATATACAGCTTCAGCACGAGTTTACAGATGCATTCGATTAATTGATTAAAGATAATGTAATCGACTAAAGTCTTTACGATCGATTAATCGATTATCGATTAATTGTGCCCATCCCTAGTCTGAACCACATCCACCTCTTTGTGCTCTAACCGTGTGTCATGCTGCTGTGTGTGTCTTTTGTTGGTGTGCGTGTTGTTGTTTTAACTGTGTGTACTTTGTCGTTCAGTGTGTCCATTTACTCTGTGACTGTTTGTAATCCTGTATTTCCCAACGAGTGAAGGTTTTGTTTGTATTGTCGCTCTGTTTGCTGACTGTGTGTAGGTGTGTGTGTGTGTGTTTGTATGTGTGTTTGGGAACTATAATAAGCTTATGGCTCTTTTGCCTTCAATCCCAGTAATGATGGAGCTGGTCGGCCCTTCGGCAGTGGCTCTAACTGGTTGGTTGTGATTATAGAGCGGAGGCCCACAGGAAGTCCCTGCTGGTGTTTTACTGTGGGAAGAGCTCACACACCAGTTTAACTACACTGCTCTGAAAATAAAGTTAAACACAGCTTGATTAATAAAATTTTATCATAATCTTTATTCAATTTTACATTGTGGAATGTGTTGATAACAAAAGGGCAAATCAGTGGTTCCCAAACTCGGGGTCAGGGCCGTCAGGGGGGTCGCAAGATGTTTCATTATTTTTTTTAGATAATTATGAAAAATACATAAACAACATTTATTAAAAGAATTTGGGTGTCAAAATTAAACAATTAATGCAGAAATAAATCTAAATGTAGCTTTATTTTTTAACACATTAATGTATAAATCCGTATTAATCCTTATTTATGAAGAGTCGTCACAGTTTTCCAGCCTTTTATTTAGAAGATCCTGCAGGATGGCCCATTTTATTTCATACATTTAATCATTGTCTTTGAGGGAGGGGATGGCGCGATTAGCGAACATCAATGTATGTTATCTTGGGGGCTGTGGCTGAAAAAGTTTAGGAACCCCTGGTTCTGGATTCAGAATTAGACCCCAATTAAAAGTGGAGGGATCAGAGGTGGTGTCATAATGTGTCGTAATGTGTTGTTCTGCGTTGGGCCGTAGTGTATCATTTCATATCATGCCGTGTCATCAGTCAATTAAATTTTATGCCAGGGCAACTTTGCATATTAAAACCAAATCTTTGCATAAAAGAATTAAAAAAATTTCACACATCAAACATAATAATTTAAAAACACAAACCTCTATTATTTCTTTCTTACACAATCGCACACAGAAATATTGCAAATTCTTATGTATGGTATCTTATCCCATTGTTGTATGGTATCCTATCGCATTATTTTACTGTATTACATTTTTGTACGGTATCGTATCACATTGTTGTATGGTATCGTATCACATTTTCGTATGGTATTGTATCACATTGTTGTATGGTATCGTATCACATTGTTGTATGGTATCGTATCACATTTTCGTATGGTATTGTATCACATTGTCGTATTGTATCGTA
>JAVQJG010061596.1:0-17558 GCA_036024015.1 Craterocephalus amniculus | reverse complement strand
GGCGACCTGTCCAGGGTGTACCCCGCCTCTCGCCCCTTGACAGCTGGGATAGGCTCCAGCACACCCGCGACCCACTTGGATTAAGCGGTTCAGAAAATGGATGGATGGATGGATGTTTTCAGTGACCCATTTGAAATATTTTAAATAATCCATACAACAGTTTAAACATATTAGATTAAGTCATGTTCTGTAGAGTCTAATTTTGTTTTATCTATTTAATCTCATGACCAGATGTCCAACTCAAGTGTGAGTAGTCAAGTTGTAATTTACATTAAAACATGTACTTTTGTTTTAATAGTTTCTATAATACCAAGTCAGTGGTGATGTGTCTGGGCATCACAGCAGCAGTCTGTCTCCTGGTCACGATCTTCAGTTTCCAAACTAAGGTCTGGAACAATGAAATGATTTCACCTTGTATTTTATACAGTATTTGAAACATTTAAGGTTTGAAGTTAAAATAAATCAGTGAACTACATTGTTTAATCTTATATGCTCTCTCCTTCCAGTTTGATGTGACCTCATACCATGGTGTACTCTTTGTCTTCCTCATGGTATTGTTCATCTCTGGACTGGCGCTGGCTTTTGTCCTCCCTTTTCAATATGTAAGTATGACCAACCAAATCAGTAAATTACATAATTTGTCTCTACTAAAAGTCAAATGTTGACAAAGGATGTAGAAGCTAGGAATCTTTTCACGTCCATGAGATCTAAATTTGTCTACAGCAGTAACTTGTTCTCATTCTCAACTCACTTAGGACCCATTGGCATCACATTGGGCACAATGTATCTCTTTAGTATTGTTTTTCCATTCACAAGGTTGTGTGATATACTTGTCCTTCACAGTCTGAAAGAATGTCACAACAGTTTAGCCAAAAACTGCTGACATCACTGTCAGCGATGTAGCTGATTATGTTAAAAGGACTTAATTTCACAAATTTGTTTTAAGCTAAGTCTTACCAGTTGTTTTGTTGTCTAGAACTAAGTAATACCTGCATGAAATGAAAAATTAAAACAAGGTCTGACAGTAAAAACAATTCTACATAGCACTCACAACTCACTCACCTATGAAAGTCCACCCCTTCGTTCAGCACCTCCTTACAAGGTGTTTAGCTTCCTCATCCGGCCAAACATGGATGAAGACTTCTGGTTTACATGTTGGATCTAGATATTTATGGGGTACCATATATTGAAACATAACAAGGGGCCCCCACTCAAGTGTCTGTAAGAGTTAGGAATGGGAATATGGTTAGTATTAAATATTCTTGATGTTCTTCTGGATCCACCAACCTGAAAAGCAGTTTGATCAGTTTATTTACAATCTTTTTTACTGTCAGTTAAATGTAATGAAAATTTTCATCTAACAAATGTGCCACATGAATGCACTTACAATAGTATCCAATAGGTGCTATGACCTGAAAATTCTTTAAGTAAAATATAGTCCACTTGTACCTTACACTTATACTTGTAATACTTCTTACATGGTGACTGGATTCAAATCTAATTAAGCCATTTTTACTGACTAGGTACCGTGGTTGGATGCCATATATGCTGCCTTGGGAGCCATTCTATTCACAATGGTAAGTCTACAGTTAGAGCAAAGCTATCAATAATAGACTAGATCAGTGGTTCTCAACATGGGGGCCCAGGATCCCAAGTGCAGGAGGTGGCCTGTGCTTTTTGTGATTTAAATTAAGGCCTTTTCCACACAGAGATTAATTGAGATGTATTCGCTCTTTTGTTTTATCATTTGGGTATTTCTTTCACATGGAACCAGTATTTTGAAAGGCTGAAAACACGAACTTTGCACCATTGCATTCCATTTTGTGAATGAGACATGTCAGAAGTGCTATAGTGCATGAATTTGTCTTTGTTTTGAAAAAAAGTATGGCTATGTTGATGATTACCTTAGCTTTGGTTTTATTAAAGAGAAGGAGACAGCCAGAAAGCACTATTTACTCTAAGAGGATAGTTGATGAAAGCACAAGTCAGGCGGAGGTGTATGGCTTTTTGGTAGTTGCATGAAGGAAAATAGGTTGGGAACCTAAGGACTAGGACATAACCTGTTACCTTCATGACATTTGAAACAAAGTAAAAGATTTGTGTTATTTCCTTTTATCTGTTACAGTTCTTAGCATTTGACACCCAGCTCCTTATGGGGAACAAGCGGTACACCATGAGTCCAGAAGAATATGTCTTTGCAACTCTCAACATCTACCTTGATATTGTATACATCTTCTCCTTCTTCCTTCAAATCTTTGGAACTAAACGAGAATAAAAGTACAGAGTGATACCATCATAGAAATGTAGACAAATTAGATAAATTTCCTTCAATTTTGGTGATTGTGGTGACAATGTTTTCAATCAGTTACTGCAACATTTTTTTTGACTGATAGTGATGGGGTCGCAAATACCTTGTGAATCTTTTTTACAGCTGTACATGGACACCAATGCATGTCAACATCCACCTCCAAAATGTATGAAAACTTTCCCTTGCACTCCAGCATGTTTGTGAACCTATGTGTCTGAAGCAATGGGCTAGCTTACTTTTACTTAGAAACCCTCAGTGATCTGTGATCTCGCTCTCCATTCAGTCTTGGAGCATCTGTATTTAATTGTATGGATGCTCATGAGTTGTACATTCCTGAAAATAATAACTGTTGATACTTTTTAGGATGTTAAACATCCAAAAATCATGCATGGCTCCTAGCCTCAACTATACCGTCATTCCATCTGCTGTTGTCATGGGTGTTGATTTAGTGACTAAAAGTAAATGTAACTTCAAAATAGCTGATAGGATGTAAATAATTTTGCAGTGTTTTCAGACAGTTCCAATAATGTATATGTTCTGTGAATTACAACAACGTCCTTTACTGTATTTAACAATTTGAGGGTAGATGAAATATCTGTCTGGGTTCTGAGTGACAACCTGAAAATGTTTTCTTTTTGATTTAGGATTGTGCTATTCATTATCTTTTCAAATTGTTGACTTTTATTTAAAAAGCTTTCAGTTGTCTACATTTTTCAGCACTTGCATCTCAAGTGTCCAGCATATGTGAACTGGAAATCAGATTTGTTTCTACAAAGGTAGGCTATTTAGTTTGAACCTTATAGGTTTTGATTTTTTTATGGTGCTGATGTAATGTGGTAAAAGACAGTGAATATGAACTAAATGATGCCAAAAATGAAAGGACTGACTTTATCTTTGGAGAGACATGAATGATCATATTTAACGACATTTGATGTTTATTTTTCCATGACAGAGCGATATATTTCACAAAGGGTGTTGAATGAAATAGCAAGTTTGATGACTGAAGTTTATTTATCATATATATTCTAATGTGTCTTTTATCTTTATTCTATGAAGATGGTGCAGTATATTGTTTTGAGATGAAACTGCACTTCACTGGTGTTATTGTGATATTAAGTGTAAAAGGTATGCACATGGCCACATGGTTGTTTTCCATTCACAAGGAAAAGAAGCTCAAGCTCAAGCTTTGATTTAATAAAATATGCTTTAACACCTTTACATCTCCATGATATTTAATCTGTTACCTGTTACGGACTCCATCTGAAAAATGAATGAAGAAAACTCTAATCATGCTGCATCTCAAGTTTTGGGTTTTAAAAGAAATCACTTAGATCTGGTTTAGTCCAGGGTATATGCAGGTATATGGAATATACCCACTTATTTTGCACACCATTTATTTTTATCTGCAAGCCTGATTGACCATTTTTCCCCTTAAAGATTTCAATCCATTGTTATTACTTGGGTCCACATTAACATGAAATTTTGGGACTCTGTATCTGTATCAAATTGTATGACTAAATAGTGGTGTATTTTGGGAGTAAACTAAGTAGTCGTCCTACATGCCACTGCTTTTAAAATAGTGTTTTTCTGGGGTACTTTCTAAAAAAAAGGCAGAAAATTGAGAGTATACCCACTTATCCATTGACCACTACTCCACTGGTTAGACTCATAATTAATATGACCTCAAATGCATTCAGTTACCTAAACTTCGGTAGGCTATTAAAAGTACAAAACAGAAGCCTGTATTTTCGACTTGGCTCTGGCACAATAAAATTAGGCATGGGCAATTACTGGTTAATACCATATAGTCAACGGTTGACACAGAAATCAAAATAAACAAAAACAGACCAACTATAATGCCTAAAACTCCATAACTGATTGGGCAACCACTTGAGAACACATTTCGATCGTTTTTTTTTCCTTCCAAAAAAAGAGGGTAGATTACACGGAGACATACGAACATTCAAAATAGATTTACATTCGTAGCATCCACATGTGACTGAAATAAACCATTTTCACATCACTGCCGGTGGGTGTGGCGTAATGTTAAATGCCATATACAGCATCCAATCATCCAATCAGAAGGCGCGATGGTACAGGGTCCTTGTTCAGCCATGTTGTGGTTTTGAATGAGGAAGAAGCGGGAGATGTTGTTCTTTACTAGTTTATTTGCAATATACAGTCATATTTGAGATATATGAATGGGTGAAAGTGCGACTCAAAATGGTAGCAAATTTTCCGACTGCGCCGAAAGGGACTTATCGCATTCCTGTTGGAATTTAATCATACTTCAAGAAATTAGCTTTGTAGCTAACAACGTTAGCTACCGTGCTAGCTAGGTATAGCTAATTCCAAGCTAACTAGCTAACCGATAGTTGTGTTGGTGGGAAAGTAAAATTATATCTGTGGGGAGTTTTAGCATTTCTTTTAGAGTCTTACTTAACCTACCTCATTTGAATGAAGCACGTTTGCTTAATTTGGCTTCCCTATATTAACAGTTACTGGTACTAGCATAGCGACTTATCTTTAAAGCAGCCGTGTAATTTCTGTAACTTTTGAGCCATGCTGAATAAAATCTACGAATGGATAGAAACAAGCTTTGCCAATCTACGCAATGGTGAGCCAGCTGCGGAGCACTCACATGGACACCGGGCAACGAGAGATGGTCAAGTGAGAAGGAAAAGGTCCAGTGAATGGTATGAACTTCAAAAGCCTAATTTTTATGAGGGAAACCTACTGTGTTGAAAAGTACACATGGTAAAACTGACGGAAAGTCATTCAATAAATCAATATGAATACCGATCCCTCGTACATGTTGAGCTTATTTTCAATTCGGCGAATGTGATATTTATTACAATTAATCTTCTTCGACTTGTTTTTCCTTAAGTTTGGAGGATGGCCATAACATTGATCAAGACGGTTTAGTGATGAAGAAATCCCGAATTGGTAAGTCCATTTTAACTTACCCAAACCATGTGAGATTAATCATGTGGTTAAAACTATATCTTGATGGCCGTCATAACAGGGATAAATTTGCTTTGTTTGATATTTCAGGCGATCTTATGGACACAGTCAAGAGTGCAGCTGAAGGCGTTAAGAGTCATAGTACCAGTGTGGCTACATGGATGAAAAACAGTGTAAGCCCAACTTTGAGAAATTTTCTGCCTACCTCCCCTGATGCTCCTCTTGAAGAGCCACAGCCCTCAACATCAGCAGCAGTCTGGAAAGGGAGACCGGTAAGATTTTTTTTTTTCAGAGTGTCACTCAAAATACTGGTAAAACACTTTTTCCTACTCTGTCACTGTTCTCAGATAATTGCCATATCACAGGTTTATTAGTTGATCATGGTTATTTCACTCATTGTTAAAATATATTCCCTCCAAATTATGAAATTAGCTGGATGAATCCAACAGTCATATTTCCATAATTATTCTGCTTATATTTTCACAGTTTTTGCCCCTTTGTTCTGCTATAATTAAGTATATGTATTATTACAGTTTATCTAGCACCAAATCTAATTCAATGACCATAATAATGATATTTTCACATGGATCTAGTAAAAGTTCCCAATATCACACCACAGCACTTTAGTAAATTTTGGTTTTCAGAGAGAGCAAAATCAACTATCTAGAGATTGTCTAGATTATCTAGAGGAAGCAGGTGGTAGCAAAAAAGTGATACTGACTCACTTTCTCTACTTTATCAAAACTATAGGTAGCTTAAGGGGAACAAGAAATGATCATTTGTAATAGCGCTGCCTTTGACTTTGAGTTTTTTCTTGTGTGTGTGTGTGTGTGTGTGTGTGTGGTCTTCTGGTTTTAGATTAAGATTATTGATAGAAATTCTTTAGATGAGACATTTGCTGCCCCTTCAACAACACTGCAGTGGAAAACGTCCAAATCAGGTAAATCTATCTCTTAATGCAAAATTCTATGCCGTACTTTAACTTTTATTACACTGTTTATTTGAAAAACATTTTTCAGGTTGGTAGTCGCCTGACTTTGCTGCTCAACTTTGGCCATTTTCCCCATGACGTCCTCTCATCGAGCACAGTCGCAATGCTGTACTGTAGAACATTTTTTCATGACGGTCATTTTGACTAACAGGCTCAAAAAATCCTGTCATTTAGTATTTTTACCGGTCACTTTTTTTAAAAAGGTAATAATGACCTATTAAATAGAATTCTATTTTAGGATATGGTTAACTTTGACTGTGTGGGTCTTCCACTAGTCCACTGTTACAAATCTGCACCCGCTCAAACCTTAAATCCAAACCCAACCCGTTTTTGTTGGATTTACTGTTTCCCCCCCTGAAGATGTTGCACAATATGTTTTTTAAACTTGTCACCGCTGCTACTTCTCTGTAGACACATATTGTCAGCGCTGCTTCTGCTTGGTGAAGGACTGCATCATGTAATGTGTGCTGTTCCAGCGCATTGGCGCCTTGCTGTCTGTTGGCTGTGGGAACTCGAGCTGGAAGTCATCTAAGCAGGAGTAGGCCAATAGAGAATGCTTAAAATGCCCCACTTTATGCGTCCAACTGCGTCCACTCGAAATGTATTGGCAACACATGACAGGCCTGCATACTCACTGGTTGACCTGTTGTTGGTATCTGATGCTGTCATGAGCGAGTATTTGATGAGTATGAGTACAGCCACAACGGTCAGTATCAAGGCGAGTACTGATGTTGGTATTAGGATGGTGACATCCTTAATTCCTAGTCTCCCTTTCCTAGGGAAGTTAACTATTGTACTGTTCTTTTATAACTTTCCCTCCAACTCCAGAGTGGTCACGCAATGAGAAGTCCATTATGGGATCCAAAGTGTGTAGACGACAAGTATGTATGAGTCATACACATCGTGAGGTGCCAAAAACAAACGGGCACTCTCTCAACTTGTCGCACTCCATCACCCCCAAATTTCAACCCACCCCACGGTTAGGCAGGCCACTAAACTTCAGACCACATGGGATTTCAAGGTATTACTTCCTGGTTTTTACATCTTGCAGTGAACAAAGTGTTTCATTAGATGCCTCTGTTAAAGAACAGTCCTTTTTATTATCAAACTGTCTGCAGTTCGATTGGTGGAGTAGGCACTTCAATCACCTCCTGTACAAGCATGTATGAGAAGACCTTTCCCATCAAAGTGGTGCAGAGTCCAACACACAGCACCTCATCAAGCCACTTGCACAGAAGCAGGCCACGCTGCACAGCACAGGAGGTCAGACACAAGGACAATAAGGCATTTTGTGCTTTTAAATCTGATTCATTTGATCATTTGCCTGTTAATGCTGTTGTTCTCCCGTGTATTTATCAGTCTGTTCGTGAAGAGGAGAAAGAAATCTACAGGCAGCTTTTGACCATGGTTTCTGGTGGCCAGTCATCTTTCCTTCACAACGGCAGCTCACACACCATTGTGAGGTCACACAGAGATTTGTAAGTATGCCTATACAAGATACTTTAACAATTTATTAACATTCTTATCTATAAATATTGACAGATGCACTTTGGGGACAAAAAGATGACAACTGTCCAATGGCCCATGCATGATTGTCCCTGTTTCTTGTCACTGTCTCATAGCACCAGTTTCCTCACCAGCCGCAGAATGCTGCAGGTCTCTTCCCCAGCTGGGTCAGCAGCAGAAGTAACTTCAGAGGGACCCAGTAGCCCCCTCAGCCCCAGAGGGATATCTAGCCAGTACTCCAGCAACCTTCCCAGTCCTGTGGGAGCCTCCAGCAAGTCAGGGATAAGTTCTCAAGACACAGACCTCAATTCCAGCATTGCAGCTGCTGTCACATCAGCGCCCTCTCCATCAACTCTGCAGGATAACACTTCTCAGGACACACAGTCATCAGGTGAAATAACAGCAGGAACACTCAATGGAAAAAGGGACTGTGAAATTAAATCTTACAAGTAAACTTGATATTTTCTTGACTTGTGTATCTTTTTTGGGTGTGATATACTTTGACTTTGTTGCAGCTCATGATGGTGACTCTGTCATAATTGTAAATGAGCAAAAAGGTAAAAAGCAAGACAGTTCAAGGTTAGTAAATGTTTTGAATGAACGTTGCTTTTTACACTGTCAGATTTATTCAATTATATGTTTATTTCAGTGCCTTCAAATGACTAATTCCTTATGTGTACATTTTCCAGGCAGAAGCATTCATGTTTAGATTATCTATTCCTGGATAATTCGTCATGCTTTTGTTGCACTTTAAGAATTTTACGTGTTTAGTTTGTATTCAAATCTACAAACTATTTTTACACAAGCATTTTAGGCTGCACACAAATAATAAATACAAAAACATAGTATTACTCTATTTGCATTGTTTTTACCTATTAATAATTCATTTTTTAAGGGGTCGATATTTTGACTTTTTTTATTTAGAAGAAGCATTGCCTTTAAAAAATGGGAAAGTTTTTCAGTTCATTGAAGTTGTTCAGTAAAGGCACTGGAGGTGCTTACTTTCAGGGACTAGTGGAAAATGCAAATTTTGGAAATAGATTTTATAAATATAGTCTGGCATTGGCATCAGACATTTTGGTTAACACTGTTACATTTGAAAAAAAAAAACATACATATTTTTTGGGTACTAATTACGTATCATGTATGAAATATAACTTGTTTCTTTTTTTAATGGATTAACTATATTTTGGTTCCTACAGTGTGCCATGCTTTGAAGCTGAGTTATGGATCAAAGAATTGTAAGTATACCCTAAAACTTTCAATTAAATTGTACATGAATTTGTATACATTACAAATTTAATTTAGCTAGGATAACACACATTATCCCTTCATGAATCTTCTCTAGAACTAGCATGTATGACTCTCGAGCAAGAGAAAGACGGAGACAAATAGAAGAACAGGAAGCACTGGCCGCCCAGTTGCTGCGACAGGTGAGCGTTTGCCACAAGACCCTCCTTTTAGTTCCAGTTTTAAAATATTGTCCCATTAACACATGACTATCTTGTTTGTTGTGCTCAGCGCTTGTCTGAAGAAGGTCAACATAGCTCAGATGTTGAGGTTGGTGTTCGTGTTCCTTTGGAGAAGGAGGTTCCTTTGACTCTTGTGATAGAGGCGCCAAAGGGTTTGGAGGAGAAACCAGAATTTCCTGAGCTGACAGGGGTATGGTAGCATGATAAAGGCTACTTGCAATGTTTGCCTACTTTAATGTATCTATTTAGTTTAACCTTTTTAAATAGACTTGTATAGAATATAAAGGTTGTTAAGGATTTTTCTTTCCAAGGTCAATTTAGTTAACTTGTCTAAATGTTGAATCCAAGTGGAGCAGTGGTGAGCCATTGTTGATTTAATTTTTATTGTCCATATGAATTTTTCTTTTTTCCTCTTTTGTACACTATTGCTGTTTCTCTGTTAAGGAAATGGAGGCTGAGGTGAATGGGGCACTAATGAAAGGGGGCAGTCCTCATGAAGTGTTAAGTGAAGGTTTTGGTCTCAGCCTTACACGAAAAGACCTGCAAACCCTCAGCAGTCTAAACTGGCTCAATGATGAGGTGTGAACACATCAAGCCCTTGTTTTAATTAAAAAAATTTAATGTTATGTTTGATTTACATGCATAAATATTAATTTAGCATAAATATCCCATTTCACTTGTAAAAGTTTTTGAAACTATCCATTTTCATTTTTCAGGTTATCAACTTTTATATGAACCTGTTGGTTGAGAGAAGCAAGGATTCCAACCTGCCTTCAGTCAATACATTCAATACATTTTTCTATCCTAAGCTACGCAGCAGCGGCTACTCTGCTGTGCGCCGCTGGACCAAAAAGATGGACATTTTTTCAAAAGACATCCTTTTGGTTCCTGTTCACTTGGGGATGCACTGGTGCCTCTCTGTAAGTCTGAATTATTGCAATGGTAAAAATGAAAGAAAAAGGACTGCTTTGTCATTTTTCTGGTTTTAATTTTTCTTTTTTTTTTTAAAATTCTTTACAAGGTGGTGGATTTTCGCAAAAAAGCCATCATGTACTTTGATTCTATGGGAGGAAACAATGATGAAGCATGCCAAGTATTGTTGTGAGTTTCTATCTTATTTTAAACCTTTTTTTCAATAGCTAAATGTAACTCCATTTTAATGAACAAGTCATTAATCCTGTAGATTCATTATTGTTTTCTTTTAACAGTAACTACCTGCAACAGGAAAGTAAGGACAAGAAGGGCAAGGAACTGGATACCTCAGGCTGGACTCTACACAGCAAAAAACCCAGTGTAAGGCCTACAAAGACAAAAAGCTTGTCTGCTTACATTTTATAGTGTTTGCATGTTGTGCATTTTAGAAAATGTTTGGGTTTTCTTTATCATATGGAATCTCTGTTTAAGCTCTCAAAGCTGGTGTTGCCTCCACAGTATTTTGTTGTAAGGGGGCCTGGTGATAAAAAATTTTATACAAATGGTATAATTGCAGGTTTGTTTGCTGTGCTTCCTCTAAGCACTTTGAAAAAACTACAAGATATATATTTGAAATTGATAAATCTGCAGTGTAAAAAAATCAGGAAGCTGCAACATTTGCAAGTTTCTCATCTCAACATTTTCTCTGATTTAAATGAAAAGTTGATGACAAAGCAGTCTTTTGGTGTTGGGAAAGGTAATTAGTTTCTGGTAATTAAAGGTTCTGTCACAGTAATTGATGTTTGTGATTGTCTCTGGTTTAATAAGTATTTAATTTCGTTTTACTTGCAGGAAATTCCACAGCAGATGAATGGTAGTGACTGTGGAATGTTCACATGCAAATATGCAGACTACATTACCAAAGACAAGCCAATTACATTCACACAGGTAATTTAAAAACAGCAGCTACTAAACACCGATCCAGTAAATCATCATTATTGTTGCATAGAATTTGATAATCTTACTCCTTGACAGAAACACATGCCCTACTTCAGAAGACGGATGGTTTGGGAGATTGTGAACCACAAGCTGTTGTGATGTATGGATGGGGAATGAGAGTTTGTACAGTCAGCTTACAGCTCATGACAAAGACTGAGCTACATCTTCAGGAGGATCAGGCTACATCGGTCCTTCTGGGAAAGACTTGCACACAGGTTCCTCACATCAGGATCCAACTGTTTTCATCCTCAAAGGTTATTTAAACCCACAGCCAGTGGTGGCTGATGTGATTTTGCTGGAGCACAACTCACTGCCTCCCAGTCCTCTTCTTTGGTTATTTTATTTTTGGGGCACCAACTATATATAAAAAAAACAACCCATTTTGTATTGCCCAGGCAGAACTGTTCTTGATATTGCATTTCTGAGGTGTAATGGTCACTTCATATTTTGTTTACAGAAGTGTGTTGTTCAACAAGAATATTGGTACATTTATACTCAATATGGTGCAGAGAAATTTGACTCACTAGAAGAAAATTAATTGCAACAACCTTGTCATTTTGATGATGTCAAGCCGAAACTTTGTGCATGAAAAGTTTCCTTTGAAAGCCCTTTTAGTGTAAAAAAAAAAAAATCAATGAGCATCGATTGGTTACACAAAATATACATGGCAAAAAGGTGCTTATTTCTTTTGACCATTGCTGTATAGTTTGTGCAGTTTGAACTTGATGCCTAAAAGTGATTTATTTTTTTATATTAAAATGCACAAACATCTTTAAAAGTGGCATAGCCTCAGAATGTGATTTAAAATGAACAACAGAATGTTCTCTCTTCTTCACTGAAGTGTAACAGCAGTTACAACCTAAAACAGCAGGGTGATAAACTTCTACCATTTCCTTGTTCATTATTTTGGATGAGATTGTAAAGTATATTTTATGTATTTGAGTCTTTTTGTTCAGCTGCAACTTTTGGGACAAATTCAATATATTTTGAAGTTTGTACATAGTTTAAATATATACATCCTACAGTGTAAAACTTTTTTAAGCATTTCCTATTTTATGTAGACTTTGTTTTAGAAATAAATTATGAAGTATTTCAGTCTTTGTGTATTACTTCCACAGCAGTTTGATATAAATTACATGATAAACAGAGAGCAAGGATTTGTTTTTATTTTCAACATCTCTGACAGTTTAACTGGCATGTACTTTTTTGTGTAGTAAAAGTACTCAAGTCTCAGTGGAAAAACATTTATTCAAAAAACTTAAAAAAAAAGTTTCAAATGAGATGTTTTAATGGATCTTTTTTCATGAACAAAAACCTACACAATGGCACAAACATTACTGATAAGATTGATGCAAAAAACAAATTTCATGAACTGTATCGAACAGCAATTGCAAGTTGACCTTGTGTGAATTGTCGAATGACCTTAAAGACCGATCCTAAAATAGCAGCAGTAGGTATGCATTCATGCCGTTTTCTTCAATGTTTTACATTGAAATAATGAAGCACAGAATAGAAGTTTTAACATGTCTGCTTCATGTGTTCATGTTCAGAGCAGTTTAATGCAACAGCTCTAACAGTTGCAGTGCATTGAAACAATTTCCAGTCAGAGGTCAAACCCAACAAGACTGAGTAGCATTTAACAATCCCTTCCAGTGAACTCTAAGGCATTACTGTGAAGATAGATTTTAAAAAGAAAGGGACATTTAATGGTTGCAGGAACGTAAAAGTTAAACAAGTGGAGACTGAACCCCAACATGAAAGGTGAAACTGTATGGGCTGGTGACTTTTATCTAAAGCAACCCATGACTCGTTTTCCCATAACCATATTAAAAATATTTTGTTGTGAAAAAGTTTGCTTTTAATGCAATTTTGTTGTTAATAATCCAACTATGCATGTATTGCAAGCATAACCATCTAAAACGCAGGAAAAAAAAGTGAAGAAATTTGTGTTTTTATTTTCTCCTTAATACCAACAGGTGTTCCATTAAACATTGTTTGAAAGCATGATAAGTCAATGTAAAAATGCTGTATTACTTAAACTGACCTTTTTTCAGAGGAATAAACAACAGTTAAACATGTGGGTAATGCACATTTTGCTGTGAGATGGCATCCCATTTTTCAACCAGAAGTAGTTGAAGGTCGGCCAGCAGTTATGTTGGTCACTCTTGCATCTATAATACACTCAAGGTGATGTGCTGTGTTGGGGTCTGAAGTGATGGCAGGTGATTCCATCCTCTTTACTCCCAAATCTCAGTGATGATTCTGGCTCTGTGGGGGAGAGCAATAACATCCTGGAGAAATGCAGGATCACTCCAGTCTACAAAATCTTATTACAGTCTCTTATTACAGTCTCTTAATCAATTAAATACTAATCAGGTTGCTGTCATGGGCTACATATGTAACCGCGCTGGCAGCATTTGAATCTCAAACAAGAGTGAATACCAATAGGAAAATATTACATTGGCTTTTCCCACATTTTTTTTGAGCACTTTACCTAAAATTTTACCCATTCTGCTCATTCCTCAGAAGCACAGTCCTTCCCAATTATACTTAGTTGTACAGGTGACTGATCTGACTTTCCAACTATGTTCAATGCAAGACAAATTAGTATTATTAAAGAGAAGAAAAATTGACCCAACACAAATTTCTCTACTTTTTGTGTTAAGTTTATTCATCATCAAAAACTTTTAGAAAAGCCACATTGTGAGGTGATTTAATGTCATAATGAGATGTCTCATGGGTTTTTAAGTATTGCATTTACACGGATAATAAATAAATTGCATAGATCATCAGACCCCGGGAGTGTTTTCCGAACATTGGACGGAAGAATAAAAGGAAATGGACACAGTACCAGCTGTGAACAGCCATGAGACTGACTGTAGTTGTCCATTTCCTGTGATCTTATACACAAACTGAATCTACATTGCTCTGGCAGAATGAGGTAAGTCGAAGTTTTGAGCACATTTTTTCTCTCAAACATGGAACCCAACTGCTTGGGGTTTAGCTCTGTAACAATGCATCTGAACCTTACATATTTCAGCCATGATCTGGAGTCATGATTTTAAAGTGCCCACATTTGTGACACAGACTGAACTGAAATGTTTAAAAAAAAAAATTTAAGCCTCTTTGACCTCAGCACTGAAACAATAACAAGGTAAGGAAACAACAACATACAAATAATCACAATTTTAAAAACAAAACATCCTATCATCTATTTCTCACTATTTGCAGCACACAACACGCTATCAAAAATAAAATCAGAGCCTCTTTGAAAAATAGGATCAATCTTCAAAGCATTAAAACAAAATCTTAAAAAAAAGAAACTTTAAATAACAAATGCTTAAAAAATAGAGGTGAAAATCAAAAATTCAAAAGTTGAGGCAGACAAACAGCAATGGACAATATTAAAGCATCTCTTTCCTGGCTATTAGAATCAACCTTAATAGTGTTTTTATATGTTAAAACAGGACAGAGCAATGCTTTACCAGTTGATCTCCATGCCTATGTAATAAGATGTCCATAGTTTAATAACAACAACTAATTGCTTCAGAAAAGAGATTTTGTGGCATTTGAGGGATAATGTTGTCATTAAAACAACCAAAGTATTACTTCATGGGTAAATAGAAAGTCAAACAAAGCCAAAACACATGTATATTCCTCATTTACAGGCAGCCCTGTGTGTTTTCATCCTTGTTAAGCGACTTTAGATTTTAACTGCGTGGTGCAGCTCAGAGTCAACTATTTACATGAACTCTGAAAACATTATAGTGGCACATAAAATTTCTGTTCCTGCCAAGTGAGCAAATGAAGGACTTAAATCGAAAAAAAAGGTGAAACACTCTTCAACACTTTAAGTCAGTTTAACCAATTATTCTGTGTTCAATTTGAGAAAGATATGGAGGAAAAAACATAAAAAAAACATCTAAAGTTTAAGATAATATTTTAACAATGGTATGGCAGGGCTTTGGCTTGGTCATCATCATCAGGAAAGGGTGGAGCAGGGATCTCAAACTGGTCCTCATGGGCCACTGCCCTAAAGGTTTTACATATTTTCCTGCTTCAAAACGCCTGACTAAAATGAATGGGTGATTGTGTAGAACTTGAAAACAGGTTGTTGGAGCAATTTCATTAGAATTAGGTGTGTTAGAGCAGGAAAGGGATCTAAAACCTTGTTTCATCTACTGTAGGATGATGCAAGTTTCAAAGCTTTATAAAGAGTTGGACTTATCAAATCTTGACCCAACAACCAAGTAGCCATGGAATTAATTGATATTACCTGGCCCTGTATAAATTTTTACAATAAATCCCGCTAGAGATGGTTTGAAATAGCAAAATAATTTTTCAAGGGTTGAGGTACCAAGTACCTAGTAATTTTGATCAAAACACAATTAAAACTTTATCCTCAACAAATAATTCAACATTTAACATCTATATTATGATGTATAGTAAAAGGGTCTTCTGGACTGCGAAAGTTAATATAAGTCTTTGGTTGCCCTGATCAATGTTTGGTAAAAATGAAGTTTTACCAAGGGTACCTCTTCAACTGGAAAACACAACTTTGGGTTTGTGTTGCAGCCAAAGCTCATGACATCATGAGGTGAGTGCTGAAGATTTGATGGGAAAAAATCCCAATAAAACACTACAACAAGAGCATCATACAGAATCAGAAAGATCTTTGTAAGGACAAAGGATAACTTATGTTCCAGACACTGAAATTTGGCTTCTACAATCTACACTTGCTAATGGGAAAGACGGTTAAGCCCAACAGTTCTTTTTTCGATGTTCTGTTCTGATTCGTAAGCTTAAAAGTCTCAATAACTTTATATTCTTTGAAAATCAGGTAGGATGTATTTCATAATAGCCACTCACAGAATTTTTGGATGCCACTATATCTGGAATGCTTTAAATCTTCTCATTTCTTTTAAAAAAGTCCTTTCTGTTCAATCTATCACCAAGAATATTTCTTATCTTTTTAAAATTGTTTTGATTGTCTGAAGCTGTGTCAAGACTAGATGAACTATAATTTATACGAGTGAAGTGCCAAAAAGAAGTGAGACAACCTCTGGTAAGGTTTCATACCTGATAAACCTGTCGCCATTCTGAGAGAATCTGTGTCAGTCTATATCTGTCTACAATATGAATAATCAGCTTTTTTAAGGACTTCAGTCTTTCCAAATATTTGCACCAGTCAATCAAATTAGGACATAAGAAGATAGAAACAAATAATTATGTACAAAAAAGCAGTGAAAACATCAAATAGGAATAAAATCAGCATATCTTACAAAAGTCAAAATGAAACATGACTTAAAAAACATGTGGTTGAGATGTTCTTTTTTCTGGTTTCATTCTAGCTCCCTGGAGCAGTACTAGAGTAGTACTAGAAAAAGCAGACGAATGACTTTCGAAAACCCTTTAAAATGTGTAGTGTGTTTGATTTTTTTCACGACTGTTACCAAAATAGATGCAGCTGATTCTGTTCTTCCTGTTTTCTCCACTATCCTCCAGCTTTGCTTGTATGGAGTAAAATATTTTGCTTTAAAATCTGAGTTTATAGAAAATATCTTCCTTTTTGTTGTTTGTTTTTTTTTTGTTTATGTTGAACAGTCCAACCCACAAGTGTCTGATGCCTTATGTGCAGAGTCGCTGTGCTGCGTTTCAGCACTTGGGCCCCTTAAGATACACTCCAGGCTCCGGAGTAAGATCTGACAACAGAAACCAACCAGTTAGAAAATAAAATGCTGCTGCTGAGGATCACTGTATTGCAGCCACATCATATCAACAGAATAAGATGCATGCACATACTGAAAGAAATGATCAAACTAACCTCTTCACTTGTTATGCTGGTAGGAGTAGCTTGTGTGTTCTGTGGGTGTCTCTGTGGCAACGGGTTGTTGGACGGCACTCTCCTGAGAAAGAGGCAATAAAGATGAAAGCCATGCGTGGTTGTTTGTCACAGCATTGCAGCCTTACACAAATAGAAAAAAGATTTTACCTCAACAGAGATGTTGGTGGCAGGCACTTGGGTGTATGGGGGTATGTAAGTCCCCTGCATGGAAGTGTTTGCAGGCATATACTGGAAGAGGATGGAAATATTGAATTTGTTATAAATTACAACAAAGTTTTGGGAATTATCCAAGCTTCTGTCAGCCTCAGACACAGAAGGAACATCCCATGAAACTCTTTCAACTTTAAATTCATGCAAGTATTTCTTTTCACCCCGAAGTACGCCATACCTCCTGCTTGGAAAAAAAGGATTAAATCTGAATAACAAGTCAATACTAAATAAGCGCTACTCCTCCGCATCGAGAGGAGCCAGATGAGGTGGTTTGGGCATCTGGTCAGGATGCCCCCTGGACGCCTCCCCCGGGAGGTGTTCTGGGCACGTCCCACCGGGAGGAGGCCGCGG
>JAVQJG010061570.1:0-17795 GCA_036024015.1 Craterocephalus amniculus | reverse complement strand
ATGAATATTTTTCTTTTTTTGACCATTCCCCACAGTAGATCAGCAGTTTCTGACATACATTAAATCATGATAAACTGATTAATTTCCATTGTTTCCCCCCAGCAGTGCCAACCATGGCCTATCCTCTCCATCACACACAGCCGCATAGCCTTCCCTAACTCGCCCGGTGATTGCACATTGGATGCACCAGCATCCGTCCAGCCTCTTTGTTCTGTCACCATCTTAGCGTCTCTGCTTCCTCTTCCCTGACACAAATTCCTGCACAGTTAATGTTGCATCCGTTTCTAAAAGCTTCTCGTGCGCTCCATTTATATTCATTCGGGAAAATTAAGGGTTCGGTTTTGTCGGAGAGGGGTTAAGCATCAATACGGCTTCAATCAGGCTGCATGGATTTCAGGGAGCATCAAGGCAAGGTCAAATCCCGCTGATGCGGCTTGCAAACAGATTCCAGCGTGGCCGTTATTGAGTGAAGGCTGGTAATTAAAAGCGAGTTCACATCGATGAATGTGGGTTATTTAGCTCCAGAGATAATTCCTGATGATGCTTTACATAATCCTTAAAATATACAGGCCACTCCTGAAGAGAAAATATAAATGAATGGTAAAGCTAATGGACATGTTGATGGCATTTTTGTAAACCTAATAAGAATTGATTTGTGCTTGTGAGAACATTTTCATCCCTCAACCCCCCCCCTTTCTTCTTTACATGTGTAATGAACCTGCCCAAGCATTGATCAAAAACAAAAATTGGACGAGTAAATCTGCTTAAAAAGCCCATCTCCCCTTCATCTGCCTGGGCTTTGTCCTGGCAGCAGGCCGGCCAGCACTTACAGAGGTACTATATGTCTCTTAAATTACTAAATTGCCTTCTGGCCCCCTTGCTTTTCTCCACCGACGATGGTTTGCGGGCATTAGCCGAAAGTTTTTTCCCGCAAATATTTAATCCTCGCTGTGAATGACAATGTTGTCAGACCTCCGGACGGGTTTTACGCGGTTATTACAAGCTCTCCTCCGTCCATGGCACTTTGGATTATTTAAGATTATGTTGTAATCCTTTTAATCCTCATTGCATTAAGATTTTAGTCAAAATACTGCAACAGTAAAGTAGCACTCAGAGGTCTTAAGCTGGAGTCTTGATTGGGCGGCCGCCTTCATTTCCTCCCTGTGTCTTTTTTATTTATACTCCGGTCTCCCTGCATTGTCAATAAGCTGAGCAACAGATTTGCTTTTCAGAAACGACAATGATTCATTCTAGGTAGCGAATCTCCAGTCACAGCGGAGGAAAACATATTTACTTGCGTCGAAGGCGAGGGGCGGGGTGTGTTGACAAGAGTTTGCTCCGGCCTATATCTTGGAAGTTCTTTCCTGATGAAATATTTGTCTCCGGCAGTGCATCCCGCGGTTCCTGTTCAACTTTTTTTCTCCCCCAACCGATGTCCTCCCGCTGCTCTATACAACCCTTATCTCTCCTCGCTTGACTTCCCGCCACGGCAGAGAGCTTCCAGCAGGCTGCCGTCTTCATCCTCAAGCTACATGAATAAAACAATGTCCGGTTTGAAACTGTGCCTGGCGCTGCCATGTGTCTTTATGCATCTATATAACAAGTAATCCGCATTGTGGATGCAAATCCATGCAAAGACGGGCAGTTTGAAAATGAGCTCAAGCCGCTTTGTTTACAAATCATAGGAAAATCATATGTATGCTGGTGTGAAATTCAACAAAAAGGCTCGACGTCGGCCCGTCACCTCCTGCTAGGAAATGTAGACTTCTTCATTTTAACCGTAAGTCAACTTTTGCTTGCTTTAAGGTGTTTCACACGGAGTGGAAATGCCTTCTGGTGTTGCAGAAGAGATCTGATGCCTTTTGTTTTTCTCTGTTTCCTGCCATTAGTTTCTGACCTCTGCAACAAAACATTAATGTTTATCTTTCAATAATAAAAAAATTCTATTGCCACAGTGAGTTTTGGCCACACTATATGAAGACCTTATGCATAAAAAATATATATATCTGTACAACATCATGAAAGTGCCAGCAATGCCACAATTTATCATTTAAACTATATTTCAGGAAACATATTCATACAAAACGTGAGCAATTATCCTTGACAAAGCTGTTGATAAAGAATTTTGTGAACAAAACATCCTGATTCTTTTAGTTTTTCCAGAGCAATCTCTGTCTGTTGTTAATGAATCTGGGATTTCAGCCACTCAACAGTCGGGTTGTCGTCTGATTCTCCTTTTCATGACGCTCCATACATTGTCAATAGGAGGCAGATGTGGACTGAAGGCAGGGCAGACAACCATGCCGTGTGTGTGTAAGAAGCCATTAAGGTCTGGTGTCGAACTGCAGACCTCTTGGGAAGAGACATCACCTTTATGGGGGCTTATTTTTTTTTCCATTAATGGTACCTTTGCACATATACCATGAAAACTGATGTTCCCCAGTAACACCCCAGATGCCGGCTTAAATGGCCTTGAATCCATAGGTGGGGATTCACCGGACCACAGAACGTGTCCAGTGAGAGAAAATGGTTTCTCCAAGGGTCTCCCTGAGTCCATGTAGTTGTATTGACTATTGTCATGACAATTTCATGAAAGTCATCCGTCATTGAGAAACCTATCTTTATAAAACTTATTGAGGATTGTCTGATGGAGGTTGGCACAAAGGGCTAATCCATGAATAATCTTTTCTTGAAAGGACTAAACTTTGTTGGATGCTCCTTTTATACCCAATACTTACCCCCTCACCATTTTTCTAAATTATGATGACATTTGTTCATGTAGACATCCATTATTTTGTACCTGATATTAGATAATGATTCATAGATTAGGTTTTGTGCAGCAAATTACATACAGAAACTCAATATTTAAGGAAATCTTTTCTGATTAAATTAAGCTGAATTGTAAAAAGGAAAAGACACCAGACAGTTACAGTATGGCGAAACGTCATTCTTCTGGAAAAGCCTATAATAAACAAAAATGAAGTTAACCGTTTTGAATGAGGCTTGCCCTGAAAAGGCCATTTATCTTATTTTGAGAGCTGATTATTTTAATTAAAACTGGGTTGATAGGATTGTTTCAAGCAGCTGCTCTTACTATTCCTTGTTTTTCATTTTATATCTGAGCTGACATGTTTTCGTTGCTGTAAATGAGCTTGAGGGCACGAGAAAGACAGCCCAATCAGGTCCGAGGGAGATTCGTGGGCATCATCCTTAATGTGGTCATTGATGCTCTGATCCTCCACATCCATAAGAAACACCAGCTCTGCCTCCTGGAGGTTCAGTTTCTTTTCCTCTTTTCCTGATCTGGAGGATGTTGTTGCTTTGATTTCTGGGCGAAGAAACGCTTGGAGGTAAACGGAGATGTGGCTGTTCTCCACTTCAAACCCAATAAGATCTCTGTTTCCCCTCAGAGTTGAACTTAAAACTGTCAGCGTTGTCTTTGAGAGGACACGAAAGGGATGATCCAGAGTGGAGCCGATCTTGTTCCGGGTGCTACAGGCCAGCTGTGTCTGTGTGTGTGTTCATGTTGGTGTGTTTTAACTTAAGCAGTCAGCAACACTATTAGCAGTCAGGAGCCTCATCCATTAGAAAACTGTTCCATGTACCTGGGTTTGGTTTTGAAAAGAAATGCAAAATGCAGTTTGAATGTTCCTGAATTTGTTTTTAACAATTATTTTTAATATAAAAAAAGGGCTTTATATAACAAAAGTTAAACCACATGAATACTAAGATATTCATATAGTCACACATTTAAGCAGAACTGGGAGCATCTTATCATTGTCAAAGGTCATTTTTCAGGTTTCTTTTCCACACATCTGAAGAGGCTTCTGCAGTTAACCCCACTTTGTTAGGGGTCATCTGAAGACATGCTTTGATTTTACGTTTATTTTTAATACTATTATTTTTCATTCTAATTTAATTTATTATATCATTCTGCTATATATTATGAGTGGCAAATGAATTCTGCCTGGTTGTTCATATGTTTTAACAGAACGGGGTCTGAGTTATGTTTTCAGCACTGTGTAACTTATTACTGTCCAGCAACTATTATTGAAGCAGGGTTCTTTAACATCTTTCAGGCTAGTGGCACTCAGATAGACTTAGGAATGGAGTAGAGACAGTCATCAGCTGATTGGCATGTGATTTAAGGCATGTAATTGGCATGTGAGCTCAGTAAAAATGGATCTACTGTACCCATAATTAAGCAGTAAAACCAAAATAAAGTTGGGATTGTCATAAATATACATTTTCAGGTCTCCTCTCATTTATCAGCAGCTAAAACAGCAGCAGATGCCTTCTTGTAGTTTCTGAGGTGGTGGAGTTACAGAACAATCCTAACAAAGTCCATACAGTACAGAAATAATGGATAAGTGTTTCAGCGTGAATATATGGATCTGATTTTGCAAAGCTTTAGTCCCTGTGTCACTTATCATGTGTATTTCTGACTTTTAGAACACATCTGCCTCCAGTTTTCTATTCACTGCTATACATTTAATTCATGCTGATATGTATTTAAATTTGTGGAAAGAAAAAGGAGGAAGAAATATAGAAATGTATAAATATTTTCAGAAATTTTAATTACCTGGAATTTATTTATCAGGGTGAATGAACTCCTGGTAGTCTGTGTGGTTTGTATTTCCACTGCTCTACTGTGTGGAGAAGAGACTGTTGGCTGTTGCGGGCACTCACCCTCAACAAATAAAACACATACATGACCGTAGGAAATTAATAGAAGAAAGAGAAAGTGGCAAAGATGTCACCGCTGGACTGGCTTTTACCGGCTAGAGAGAGCTGAAAGAGACGGGAGGCAAGACAGGTGCCAAATTAGCTTTGGTGTGAGTGTGGAGGCCCAAAACTGCCAAAATTGGAAGGTAATAAACAAATCTAAAAAAGGACCCAATAAAAAGATAGTTCTGCCAAATAAGTATTTAAACAAAATGTGAAAAAAATGGGGCTGCACAGTGGTGTAGTGGTTAGCACTGCGGCCTCACAGTGAGAAGGCTGCCGGTTCGAGACCCAGGTCGGTTGAAGCCATATTCCGGCTGAGGAGGGATTTGACACTGTTGCCTTCCTTCACTGCTTCCTTTGTGGAGTTTGCATATTCTCCCCGTGTATGCGTGTATCCGAGGTGGACAGTTAACCCACTGTCCAACTGTTAGGTTAACTGGGCACTCTAAATTCTCCCTAGGAGTGAGTGTGTGTGTGTGAATGGTTGTCTGTCTCTCCATGTCGGAAAATAGATGGATGGTGAAAAAAATGTTTCCGTTTATAACTTTCCACAGTTTTAACTTTATATTATTTCTTCTATTTATTCACTTTCCCATAACATTCAATTTCATTTTAATTTGTACTTTTTAAAAAAATCGTCATTATATGTATGCCTGTAGTTATTTCTGTATTATATTCATTTTTATTTTTACTTTTGCTTGCTTTTGTTTTTAATTATTTTATATGATTTATTGTTATTTTTGCTATGCCTTTGATTTGATTATTTGATTTGATTGTATATTTATTACATCCCTGTACGGTGGCCTAGAAGTGTCATAACAATATAATTAGCTACAACAAAACACAATCAGCCAAAATAGAAATTTCACTGCATTTTTTCTTCATTTTAAATCACCTCTGTTTGTTCTTGTCGCCCACTTCCTGCATGTGGTTGCCATAACTGGCCATTTCCAGCCCAAACACAATGCGCAATGCTATTATGTTTTCAGAAGAAGCCCAATTGTGCTGAAATCTGTCAGATCTGGCAACACTGTTCATGCTTAGTGTCTCAGGAAAAAAGATGCAATATGACTCATTATGGCTTATTGTGTTGTGTGTGACTGTGGAATCTGTGGCCTTTGTTTTGCTGTTACACTTCCGGGCTGCCGTACCCGTGTAATGGTCTGTAATCTGCCTTTTTCTACTGAATGTCTGCATGACAATAAAACTAAAGTGCAGCAGCAATCTTTTTAAACAAATCAAGAAATTTTCATTTTTAACAACGCTCTTCACATTTGAAGCGAACGCTGCGGGGCTCAGGGATTCGAGCCACCCACACTGAAAACACTTGCTCTGAGGCACTTTCCTAGACGCCCTGAAGTTTGCTCAACTACCTCTGCTCTGTTGTGGCCTTTTGACTTTGCAAAACACAACATCAAGAGTGGACTCTGTGGCAGGATGCATAACCGGTTGGTTCAGTGTTTGTGTGTGAGGGGGTGAAAGTAGGTTACAGTTTGCTTTTAGGACATATAGCTAACCCCTTGACCCCTTGCTTGGATCCTGCTCCCAGACCCCTTCAGCAGCAGCAGCACCCCTCCCTGACGGCCTGCAGGACTGAGCTGCCGGTGTCAGAGTGCACGGGCAGCCCGGAGAAGTTTTCACATAGTGGCAAGGCTCAAACAGCCGCCTGTGTTTCTCCCTCCCTCTTTCCCCCAAACTCGCAGTGTGACGGCCGCCGTCGTCGTCGTTGTCATCCTGGTTATGTCGTGGCAAATGAGAGGCCGATCTCTGCCGGTCCGAGTGTCGAGTCAGAGCCTCTGATGCTCCTGATGTTTTGCCTTTGGATGACCCCTTTCATGTTGACAAAAACAACAACACCGGTTGCAACTCAGAGACACGAGTTAGCCTGAAAAATGTCCCCGTGTTGACGCTCAGGGGATTAAACTGACATGAAGACGGTGATGGTGTGTTTGTCCCCCATGTGTCCAACTGTATTTGTAGTGGTTTGGGGCTAAAGTCCATTTATCCTGTTTGTGGTGCCTAATGCAGGGCCTCTCTTTTTCCTCTCAATTGCAAAATAAAAACCATGCCATTTATCTTAATGATCCACATCTTCTGTTTGTTTTACTTTTTCTTGGATATTCTGGCAAAATATGTGATGAAATTCAGAGAAAAAGCTTTATATCGGTTTAGGTCACATTTTAGCTCTCTTGATACTTTATGCTTTACTAGGGTTGAGAATTTTAGACACAAATCCCTGAATACGTACCTTATGACTCCTTGAATCTGAATACAGGTTTACTTTTTTGTTTAGTCTGCGTAAAGGATATTTTTAAATCTCCAGTAACCAGACTTTACTGTCACTATTTAAATCAAGTTAACATTTGATATTTCTGTTTTAGGCTCAAATAAAATAGACTGTGATGGAGAAAATGTCCGCAACACCGGAGGGTGTCAAAAAAGAACTGATCAAATGGTACAATAGATCACATGAGAGGATCAAATACTTATGGCCATGATAATGACAGGATGCTTAATATATGACATCTGTTACCACATTGAAAGCTTCCTGACTGTCATTAATGTCCGAAATATTAGTTCCAATAAAAAGAGCAAGTGTTTATTTGGGGTGTTTACAGGTTGTTAAAAGGGGAAGTAAGAAAGGAAATATTTAGTTTTGTCCTGAAAAGATTAACAATAGTGAGATAAAACGAGCTATAAAAAGTATGAATTTTAATTCCTTGTGAAATATATGGACTCATTTGTGCATGTATCTGGCCCTCAATAGTTTTTCTTTTTTAGTTTTAGACAGAAACATAAAATATGAAAGATTTAATCTAAAAGTGATTATATTTCTGTTTTCTGTCCAATTAACTGCTTTCTGTAGTCTTTAGAAGTTACTTCCTTGCTTTGGTTTTACAGGAAACACTCAGATTTTTCACAAATAAATTGGACATGACAACAGACACTTCACATCGTATCTGAAATCTGGCTGCATTAGAAACGTGAAGGGCTGAGAACAGCTCCAGACTTTCTGTTTGGAGCTGTTCTCTGACTGTCCAAAGCTTTGTTTTGCTATTATTTTATGTTTTCATCTCAAAACACCTGAAGAGCTAAAGTGTTTCTGAAAAACCATAAACTTCTTTTAAAGATGAACATTTAGGTAAGTGGAAAAAATATCTGAGGTATCTTTGAGCAAATATTGCATGGCTCAAGCTTGTATTATGTAAATAAGATTCCATGTATGAACTGACATGACAAGTGTTTATTAACTAGTTGTCCTGTTTTTCCTCATGTTTTATTGCAGATCTAAAGTGATGCATTAAGGACACTGAAATAAAACCATATAAACAAAGATATATCACTATATATATATATATATATATATATAGATATATATAGATGTGTTGTTTTTTTCCAATGCAGATGCGGTTCTGCTTGTGGCCTCTTTTGATCCACCAGACAGCCTGCCATGTTTTCCTGTGTGGCCATCTGTGTGGGCTGTGATATTGATATCTTCATCAGTAAAGCAAACCATAAACCTCTGATATGGGCTTTAACACATGCTTTGGGTGGGAAAAGTTATTTTTTGTACTATTTGTTTGCATCTGGCAACCTCACTGAAATAAATGGCTAATTATCAAGGTCCACCTTGCTAGTACAGGGTCAGACCTCCTGTTGCCTTCAGGCTAAATTGCTCTGAAGGTAATAGTGTCCATTTTTTTGGAGGCCATTTTCAACAACATTCATTTACAGTTTTCATTATGGCTCCACCCTAGTTCCCTATTTGGTGTGTTTTTTACTGATTAGTCAGTACTTTAGACATGCAGCTGTCCTATTTGCCTTTTTTAAAGTGTTAAAAACCACCTAGTAACAGTACTCCGTGGGGTAGCACGTGGCACAAAGCCCTTTTTATGCTGTTATCGCTGTGAAAGCATGTGATCTGTGGAGGTTTATAAAAACCTGGGTCCCACTCTTTTACATGGAAGTCATATTTCTTATGCTGCAATGATGTGGTGCTTTTTAACAATAGGTGAAAGCATAGGGCTGTAATAACGCTCCGTGGTGTTTTTAAAGAACTTTCCAGGGAGCACTTACGTAAAATGCTCGAGATGTTCCCTCCAGCGATCTCGTGTTACTTTTTGCAGTACACACATGCCATAACACAGAAATATTTTGTCAATAGGAATATACAAAGCACTCTCAGGGCCTTGAGAGAGCAATGAGAGCGTGTCCGATGTTTTTAAGAGGTCGATTCTGTGTTAAAAACAATGGGCAGTTAAAACATCCACTCGCTGGAGGAAAATAGCCACTTTCACCGCGGCTCCCAGGATGAGTGTTTACACATGCTCAGCTGGATCCGCTGGACCCCACCTCGCTGCCGACCTGCGCCGTCGTACAAATAAACAGGAAGGCTGCAGGCACTTGGACCAAGGCCACACTCATAATTCACAAAAAGCAGTATATTTTCAGAGGGCTGGGGCGCTTTGGTGTGGCTCCAGCAAAAGGAATAAACTGTTAATCCATAAAAAGGGACGTTGGTTATGCGATACGGCACTCGGGTGCCATCTGAAAGCTCTATATTCTTTTGCGCTGGGCCTCTGAGCGGTTCATTTGGATGGGAAGCTGAATGAGAAGTGTTAACAAAAGGGATCACACAACATGGATGTTATAGTTGTTTGTTCGCAGCATATTATCTGAAGGATGCAGCTATGAAAAAAACGCAGACCTTTTTAATTTTTGGGGTTCAGAAAAATGTAAAAATTCCCAGAACAGCTGGTGGCTCGGTGCAGTTCTCGCCACAAAATGGCTGTTTCCATCAAGCGCTGACTCTTTGCTGGAATCTGACACCTCTGGAAGAAGCTCTGATTGACAGAAAGTGTTTATCTCATTAGTGGGAAACAATAGCAGGAAATTGCCTCTAAAGCTGCCGTTTTCAGACGCTTAAAGCTGTCTCTCTGAGTGATTCCTGTTTTTTTTCCCCTCTTCATCCAGCCACAAAAGAGAAAAACTGTCCAGATCTTCTTCCGCTACACTTAAACGCTCAGATGAGCACAGCCAACATGAAAAGCAATCTTCAAAACGCTATCTTTATCCCTCTGCAGTTTGAAGTGCAAAAATTAAAAGTTGCATATGGATGCCATCGAGACGCGAGCCACTCGGGGAGATTAACGACAACACGAGGCATCTGCGCATTCCTAAACCATGTGTGTCCTGCTCACAGCTGACAGGGCCGACACAGGCGTGCAGATCAGGCCGTGATAATCTGAAATAGCTTCCTTTCAGAGATCTCTAAATCCAGACTGGGTGACAGCGGAGAGTTAGCAGAGCCGTGTTGTGCGGTCAGCTCTGCAAGCCACGACATCAGTCAGCATCAAAACCAAGCTGAAGGCCTTGAAATTAATCTAAAGGATCAGTTTGATAATAAGCCAGAGTTTTTAAGGAGTTTAGAAGCTGTAATTGATGCCTCATAGATTAGGAGTAAGCTCGACTATTTATATAAGAGTTTTATAAGTTAAAATAAAATGAATCAGAAATGTCAGAGGAGAGTCTCTATGAAGCTTGTCGAGCATAAATTAGGTTTCATAGTTGTAACGTTTGGTTTTAGATTATTGTTCGACAATCACTTTTTAAATCAGTTCAGGATTTGAACCTGAAACACTGACGTGGCTCAAGGGTCAAGAGGAGGTTTTGAGAGATTATGCACTTGAGGATTTGAAGTGGAAATCAGGGTGTTAGAGGCTTTGGAGCTGCAACTCTCATTTGCTCTTTAATTACAGTTACAGTGTGTGCCTCATCCAGGGTTTTCCTACTTCAGTTTTTGTGTTCACACCATTGTTGCATGAGTCTGAGTTATTATCATACAAAAATCTGAACCTTCAGGGAATTTCAAGGTGTTTTACAATGCCAGGGTATAACACAGGAAATGCTGTTTTGGGTATAAACAGCCTCCATGGGACCTTACAGGAACTAAGAACCAGGAATACTGAATGTGCAACCAGTAACTGCGTATACTATTATAATCCTACACATTTATGTTTAAAGCCAAACTCAGATTCTGTCAATCTTCTTAGATTTTACAGGCTACAGGTGAGCTATTTTGTCCAATAACAAAAACTCTGATGCAACTCTTACAAGTCACAAATTTATGTGTGGGAGAAATGTTGTGTATCTGCCTACTAAAATCTCTGACAAGCAGGGCCGCTGCTAGCCTTTTGGGTGCCCTAAGCCCATTTTTATAAACCTAACTGCTTTTACAAAATGTGCACCAAGATGGTTGGGATTTGTCATTTTTACTGTTTGCCACTAAAATCCACTCCATGACATAACATAATGTTACTGTACAGGATGTGTGAAATATGCAGATGAGACGAATGACTTTGATGAAGTTTATAACATCCAGACCTGCTGCAAATGCTGAAAGAATCAGAAAAATGTCTGTTTTTCTGGTTGCTGTTTGAACGTCAAGCGGCAGGTTCAAGATCATTCTGCCAAATAGTGAGTACCTATCTCCATAGCTTGAATATTAAACACTAAAACCAGTTGGCACAATTAGAATCAGACACAAAATCAGGTGTTTTAAGTTGCAACAACCAAAATGAAAAAAAACTGCTGAATCCTGGCCAAATGAATAGTTTTGTTTGCCTACATCACATAGACATTATACTGGATGCTGCAGGATCTGTCATCAAACATTGAAGATTTAATAAAAGTCCAAATGAGAATTCAAAATCTAAAACCTAATTTTTACTCCTAACATCGCCAATTTCAAAGAAATATGCATCCCTCCAAAAAGCTAACAGATGCAGTGTTAGGAGTGAACTATCTCAATAAACGAACAAAGATTTTTATTGTTTCTGATTTAATGCAAGGTTTCTGCAGAATCTTGTATTGATAGGCCTAAAGGTGCACGCTGGGCTAAGTCGGGCCATCAGGACACTCCGACCTCAACAATGAGAAATATTTGGCAATCAGATATACAGCAAGATAGGGGGAGTTGGGGTAAGGGATTTGCAAAATACACCTCTTTTGCAATATAAACAGGATTTTTATCTAAATTGTGTACATAGTCACAATAGCTCAGCTGGAGAGCCTCAGGTCTTTGCTCACTAATAAGGCAAACAGCATCGGTGCGCATATCACTCACAGCAGCCCAAAGTAAATACAGCTCAGTGATTCTTCCAAGGTAACAATTGAGCTTGTGTACGATATGATGGAATCTGCGAACCCCCCCTCCCCCTCCCATTAAACACTAGCTCAAATATTTATATTTCTCTTTAGTATAAATATAACAGAAGGTTTTACAGTTCTGGCATTGTTTGGAAGGGCAAGGAACCCGCTCGTGTTATAAATGAGAGCCCAGTGACAGGTGGCGATGCAAAAATGAAGAGCGTCGGGGCTCAAGCATAAACACGGTGCCGTAACAATGCAGGGCTGATGTTTTTGGAAGCGGAGCAGCGGACCACAGCGGCATATTTCACAACGCTGAGTCTGAGTTTTATTGCCTCTGTCAGGCTGCGAAGGAGAAGTCGGCACACCGGGGGAACAGCTTGTGTATCCTGGTTGGATTTTCCCTCCGTCCCCTCCACATGTGCGGGTTTAAACACTCCCAGAGGTGTATATGATTCTGTCAAATACATGTTTAGTCTCTGCTTGTCCGATTGAACGTGATTATTTCATTTTACCAGGTACTTTGCTCTACTTTTGCAAGAAATGCCTCCTCAAAATGAGCAGGATTGTTTTATCACCAGATACAATTAAGGGAAACTTCAGTGGGAGTGTGAAGTGGCTAATTGTGCTGCAAGGTGCAGGAGCAGTGACATCTTCTCAGAGTAAGCTCAACAACTGAAGAAGCTGCAAACAAATCAGTACTTTACGAACTGCGGGATGGAATTCGCTGTTGGTTCTCAGATAATTTGCAAATTGCTCCTTTCTTCAGAGATGTGGGAGTGGTGCTTTTTTAGCGGATTAATTGTTACCGCAGAGGCCTGATTGTGCACCTTTAGGTGACGATTTCCTACTGTGTGTTGAGTTCACCTTACAGACTCAGCATGATTGGATTAGAAAAGCAGCATATACAAATGAGGTACTGTCTGCAGTCATTTATGACTAAAAACTGGTGTGGAAAACAGTTTAAGTCGTGAAACTGCACAGTTTTATGCTTCTAGCTTTAGAACGCTCCCTTATGTTCCAAGTTAAATATGCATGAGCTTACAGATGGAGCCTTCTGCCCATTCCTTGCATTCATTCTCTGTGTGGATTTCTGTGTTTTGTGAGACCTTGCAGAGCAAACGGGGCAGTGCCACAGGACATCATGGGGGCAATGTTGAGCTCTAGGCCAACCAGGGAAATGAATAAAGAAGAAGCTGTGACGGCTTTGATGGCAGCATGGAACAGACACACTTCATTTTAATGATGCTGTCTGAAAATCATGATCTCAACCATCATTGTGTTTGCTACTGAAATTCACATCAGAATTCAGAAGTGAAGTGTGAACTATTCACTGCCCTCTACTGGTGGTATTGTGTAACAATCATGCCAACGGAGCACACTTGGGCGTGACTGTTGACATTGTTTGGAAGAAACATACCTGTTTAGGTTTGTAAAGGTTTGTAAAGGGCCCTTATGGTTTACCAACTGACAAAGTTGGTAAACTGCCATCTGTTCTCCACTCCATTTTGAAGCATTTAGGGAAAACAAGTCAACACGAACTTAGGTGCAAAATTTGATATAGATTGATTTTAAGAAAACGTAAGTAACTTGACGAACTCTACCTCTATGGCTACAAATAAACTTGCCTTTCCATCTCAAAGACCCTATAATTTTAAAGAACTAGATGGTCTGCTCCAATTATAAGCTCATTATTATTATTAATATTAATAGTAGTAGCAGTAGTAGTAGGAGTATTTTACCTCAAAGCATTTTACCATAGTAAGAGATATTTAATCCAGGTGTTTTGATGCATAGTTTGTATAAAACAACATGCAAGTTGTTCTCGCATTGGCAGGAATCATGGCCCAGACTTGTTCCTGTGCATTAATAATCTGTGGTGATTACTAACTGTTTTTGAGTGGCAATGCACCCAAATTCCACCTGAATCATCTATGGCCATGCCATAAAATGTTTTTTCCACCCAATGTGGCATTTTGCATTGATCCATCCGTCTGAAATTAATTGGTCATTTAGTTCTCTCATTAATAACGTTAATGAGACTTAAAGTTTTGGCATCTTTAAGTCTCATGCCTCACCTGCTAGGCATGCATATCCTAGCGTGGATGTCAGGATGGCATTGCTTCACATTTGTGTGTTTTATATCAAACGCAAATGTTTCTTTTGCTGGTCCTGCCTTGGATCTCGTCTCTGCTGAATATTTTCATCTACTCTCTAATTTTGATTTAAGTGTTGAATTTATCACATTTCTGTCTTCATTTCTATTGAGGAAAAAAAAAACAAACAGCCATTGAGATGCGATCACTCAACTGAATTAACACACTCTTCTATCATTCAGACAAGTGATGACGCTTTCGTCATTCTTTGGACAAAGACGGAAGACTAATGAACGTGGGCAGATTAAAAACAATTGATCAAATGAGATTTCATGGGGACGACCCAGATATCAAAGCGACACCGACATCCTGGCACCAGTGTGGTCCCTGTGATGATCAGAGCTGGAAAGTAAAGCCCTGCATGGGAGCAAAGATCAACAAGAGAGGGGGTGTGTGTGTGATAACGGCTCAGTGCTTCATTAAAGGCACATGTTTGCCCCCCCCCCCACACTCTTGTCTTGCTATGACATGGCCACATCACATCAGAGTCCTGATTTCTAAAGAAAAACAAACACACACACACACTTCGTGCTCCTCTGTCCGCAATGGCAAATATGCTTCAGAGTGAGATCAACGAGGTATCAAAGCCAGTTAATTTGCCCAGTTAGAAAAAAAATCTGCCAGCGCTTAGAAAAGCACGAGGAGGATGCTGTTGACTTAAACACGATGTGACACGTCCAAATGCCTTTTCCCCCCATCTCGCAGGATTGTACGTACACAAGCAGAAATGCTGTTTTCTAAGGCTCCAACGGCAGCGGGGTCGCTTCTAATCAGCTCCAGTTTCTCTTGAATTGTTGAGAAATTAGCAAAAGCTCTTAATGCTCATCGGAGCTGGTGGAATGAGGTTCATTAAGGTTTGATGTGGCTGGATAATCTCCCTTCAAGATATATGCAGGGCTGGTAAACATGAATTAGGAGAGGGGGGGGGGGAGGGAGGAGAAAGCCGGCAGAAGGAGCTCATTTGTGATGTAAAAATGTAATACTCCTGCGTGAAGAGGCTCGACGTGCCGAGGTGTAATGTCAGATATCGATTGATCGGCGGTCGGGTGTCTCGGTGTCGGGCCCCATTGACATTCTCTCATCTTACGATGGAGGGAACTTGTTATATCTGTTTACGGCGGCGCGGATGTGCCAGGAACTCCTCGTCTCGGCTGCGGATGGCCCATCATCTTCTTCCCTGTTTCTGGGAAGAAATCGTAACGGATCTTCCAGCCCGTTAGTCACGGTTCAGGCTGTTGACTGTAAGTGCCAAGGCAATTGATCACCTTTTTCCCCGTATATGTTACACACAAACACACACACATATATATGCTGACAGCATAGTGTCTACTTCATACTCTGAGAGCTCAATCAGGTTTGATTTCTTGCAAGTTTTGTTGAAAAAAATTTTTTTTTTACAAGGTGTTTGTCCATTTTGAAGTAAGAAGTGTGGAGGTTTTTTCTTAAACACGTAAAAGTTTGAAGGGATTGTGATAATAATGCCATTATAAAGGATCTAAGTGTTTTTGGAATTGTTTTTTCTATGCCGTTGTATCTTCTCACATATTGTTTTTACTTTTAAACTAAGAAGGTCTTGGTAGTTTTTTCATTATGTTCTGACATGATGGATTTCATAAGCAAAATTTGTTTTGTTTCCTGAATATTTTTTATATTATTTTGTTTGTTTTGCCCCCCCCCACCCCCCCACCCTCTACCCTTTCTCCTCTTCTCTGTACTAAAATAAAAACACACTGAGGCTAAGTAGGTGTGGAGCTTCTGCCCCCCGCCCTTCTCCGTCGCTCATAGCAGGGGTTATTGATTGTGACGTGCGCTTGCAGTGCACCTTCCCAGTCGCCTGTCAGCCTGATGCATACCGGCAGGTTTGCCCCCCCCCCCTCCTTTGACAGCTCCTGCATGGCAGCGGTGTCGGACAGGGTTGGTGTTTCTCAGAGGGCAAAACAGAGGGAGAAAGACAGCTTGCGGGGCCCCGGCCCATGTTGTCCCTGCAGAAGGTGAACCTAACCCCCCCCCCTTCTGCCTCACATTGAAGGTGAGTGCAGCTGCTGTTGTGGCTTTGGCTCCGTGTGAGGACGCTCAGGTCTGTCACCGTGAATCTTTTGACCCTGAAAAGCCCTGAAGGAAGAGAATGAACCGTTTCAGTCTGTAGTACTTTTCACTGCAGCGTTTAACACAACAAAGTAGCCTCCCCCACCTGCACAGCTTGTCTGACACCAGCCCCCTCCAGAAGGTGCATGCTGCATGCCCCCCCCCCGACTGCACAGACAGGTAATGAGTTAGCTCGGGGGAGGCGGACATGACTGCATGCGTGTGAGAGTGTGAAATTACCTGACACAACTTTCATCGGTACAAGGTGTTTCCCCGTCTGTGTGTCAGTGGCTGTGGGATCTAAACACACATGTTCATGTGTTCGAGGTGTGTGTGTGTGTGGGGGTGTGGGGGGGGGGTGGAGAACACAACATATGCCGCTTGGCTTTAAAACCGAAGTGGTTGTTTAAGCCATACAGATAAACTGTTGTTTGCATCCATATTTAAACAGAACAAGGACATTCAGTTTGGGACAACAGAACTCAGGTGATTATGTGGAAAAGTAGAAACATTACAGCCAATTTGTTGACATTGTCTGAAAACTGAGAAAAATATAGAATGAAATTAAATGAAAGAGACAACTGCAGTGGCTGATTTTCGTAGGATATATCCAAAGCATTCATCTGTTTAATGTTTTATTCACTCAACAAAATAAAAAAGCCAACAATTTAAGACAATTAGTCATTTTGCTTAAATTCAATCAATGTTTTATTTTAACATTTTATTGTGTATTTACAAGTGTTTATAAATTAGATTTTTTTGTTGAATATGATTCCATTTATGTCTAATTTGACTTATTTCACTTATTCACTAATTAACATCTTTGTTTATTTTATCAGGCCTCTTTGTGGAACTAACTCCTCAGTTTGGGCTAAGGAAGCAGACACCCTGTCTTCCTTTGGGCCTAGAACCTTCTATTACGATAAAGCCTAAAGTTAGAGTTGGTTTGGGCGTAGCATAAGGCTTATTTTAGCTCCCTTTACAATATGTAGCTACATAAATTGACACAATTGGCATTGTTTTAAATTGGCACTGTCCACATACCAAACATGGCCATCATCATGATATGCAGAGATCTGTGCATTTACTGTCATTAGTTTATGTTTCTCTCTTTCCTTCTCAGCAAGTATCCCTGACTTAGAGTCCTGAGCCTCCTGCGCTGTCCTCTCCATCCCAATGACCAAAGATGGCCGCCATTCCTGTGTCTGGTTCTGCTGGAGGTTTTCTGCTGAACACACAATCACATGTTGAGGGCTAGTGACTGAATCTAAAAAAAAAAAATCTGGGAAAATGTTTACCTTCTCCCAAACACAATAGCATTTCCACCCTTTACAAATTATGTTTAGAATATAATCATTTTAGTTCTGGTACAGGGTAACAGCAATTTTGATACTTTTATTGTATTTGTATTTTAGCCTAATAGCATTCTTTCTGGAAAATCTTTTAAGAAAAAATTCAGTTCAGTCTCCGTATGGATGATGCTGTATGGGAGAGCCCTGTTCCCTCCTGATGTCCTGACTTTTTCTGTGATGACAGAAAAAGTTTTCTGTCATCAGCCTAATTCATGGTGCTGTCAGCTGATCTGCATTCGTTCATTTCCACAGCGTGAACATGCTGGAGTGGACTGAGAGTAATAACCAGCGTACGAAGACAAGCCTGAAATGCTAAATTGATCAT
>JAVQJG010061559.1:0-18376 GCA_036024015.1 Craterocephalus amniculus | reverse complement strand
ACAATGACGTCATTGATCAAATCGGTGGATGAAAACTTTAGGGCCGATCAGAAAAAATTAAAAATATGTGAAAAATCGGCCGATCCGATCAAGCCGATCCGATCGGTGGAAAGCCTACTAATACTATATAATAAAGCAGAAAGTGACTTTGTAATTGATGATAGTTTTGAACTGAGTCCTGCGGTGAAAGTTGCTCCGCAGGGTGTCTTATTCAAAAGGAAATGACATTGTATTTTGTGGAAATGTTTGAGAAATCAACAATCAGCTTAAAGAATTTTATAAGACACAAGAGAAGACAACCAGAGACAAAAGTAGCCATTCAGCATAGCTTCTAAAACTGCTGCTTTTACCACCAGTACATCGACTGTGATTTCCCGTTCATAACGTTAAGTTTTGTAGTTTCTGATAAAGTTAAATGATCTTTTCTATGATTTCATTCAACATGAATTATTTGGGCATTTTAGGTTTTTAAGACAGAAACAGGCTAAATGGGGTTGGTGTTCCTGCCTGGAGGCATTTTACCTGCTAACCAGGACTTCCTCTCAATTCTTCACTGGTTCCATCCCATCACACCACAAACTCATTTCTCTCTAAAGGGAAAGATTTTACAAAATCTTAGCTGATTCCTGGTGTAGGCTAGCCTGACTAACGCAACTAAAATTTCGCAAGGTCCATATAGTCTGGCCAAGAGGCCTATTCAACCGATTTCCAAAAAGTGGGAGCCAATCAGTTTTAAGCTTATCCAAAGAGGCGGGCTCAATGCAGTGACGCGACAGGAAGCAACACTGTCAGCATTGCTAAAATGTAGCAGCGGCAGCGTTTGACACAGCGGGAGATTCTGTTTTCAGCTCATTAAACGGAAATTTTTTTTGTGAAATGTGAGCACCGAGTAGCCCTGGAGACATTGGTTGGAGGGAAAGACGTTTTCACCTTGCTCCTGACCGGCTTCGGTAAGAGCTTGTTAGCCCAGCTGGCTACACACAGGTCAGAGAAAAGAAGACTGTGATTGGTTTAAGCTTTGATTGATGTGAGCTTCGACCAATCCCAAACAGCGACATTTGAAGGAGACAAGTCAACCGTCCCTTCTGAGAAACAGATTCCCTATTGGTCTTGGCCAGACTATATGCTCGCAGCAATATAGTCGCGATAGCCAGGCTAGGTCTAGGCTCAAAATAAAAAGCCGCGTGGATTTATATTTGTTATTGTTAAACTAATTTTAGGTAGCTGGTCTCCTTTTCCCACTGCTGATCAGGTTTTCATCCACATCCACAGTAAAATGGACACTGGTCCTGAACTGAACACATTGTGTCTCTATCAGCTGCTGCTGAGTTTTCACCGAAACACTGAAGACAATAAACCCAACCCTGAGAAAGAGAACAGATCAAGAGAATCTACACTTCTCATGTGAATTTAGGGTGTTGTTAATATACTAACATGTCATCCATTGTATCTCACTTGTGCTGGTTTTTATTAGCCTTTGGTCATATACAGTGTTTTCAGGCCTTAATGAAAGCACTCCACTAATATACCCCATTTCCATGAAAAGCAGTCTAAATATACTTACCGCCCATGTTTTTGTTAGCCTGAAGATGGGTGCACTCTGTAGCCCTGACACCACAGCCATGACAGCATGGAGGTTGTTCATGTCGCACAGTTTCTATGAAATGTTACAGTTAAAGACATTTATTTAGTTTACACAACCAGCGCTCATGGGAAATGGAATAAAGTTGTATTGAGCTTGGACATGTGTACCTTGGCAGTGCGTATATACAGACTCAGCACCTCGGCTCTGATCTTCAGGGTTTGCGCATGGAGGATCTCTCGTACCACCCAGAAACTAGTCTAGAAAAAAAAAAACATTAGCAAGTATTACGGCGGCGAGTAAAACTCACAGACTTGCCTGAAACAGATGCAAGATAATAACACGTATAATATCCGAGGCACAATGAAAATTTCAAGTGTGTTAAAACAAGAATTTGTGTTTCTGCGTCTCCAGATCCCTAGACTTTGAGTCGAGAGCCAAAAAGTGCAGAACGAAGAGCGAAACAGACTGTTAAGAGTGAGGCTCCATTAGAGACAATTAGGAATCAGCACTGGATGAAAAACAAGACCTACAGTTGAGAATCTGCTTCATTACAGCTGGTAGATATCCACAGTAACTCCAACTATGTCAACATAGAAAGGAGGGAAAAGACATTGAATACACGTGTGTGTATTCAGAAGACTTGGCCGGACTGTGAGTGATGTCGGAAATGTGTCTCTTTGGGGAGATCGCTGGCAGGACAAAGTCCCGATTAGACGTACACATTCAGACAAGTCAGTGAATCAATCAGTGTTTGAGCTCTTGGGATGGAGGGAATGGAAAGAAGGGGAAAAAAGAAGAATGAGGGAAGAGAAGAGGGAATGGGAAGGAAGTTAGATGATTCGACACTGCAGGGCTCTGAGGGTTTTCAAAGCCAACAGCTGTCTGCACATTGTGTTCTGATAAGACATGCAGTCGGACCATCACTGTGTCCTATTCTAGCACAAAAACTCTTACGGTGTCTTATCTGCATGTCTCTCCCTTATTTTCCATCTCTTTTAAAAACTAAGTCTGCAAAATAAGATGAGAAGTAATTAAAAAGTCTGCATGTTTGTATCAGATTCAACATCTTTTACAATCATTCTTTATGTGTTGACCCGAACCTTTCCGATCTGTTTTCTCTGGAAGCTGCCCCAATACTTGTTTTTGTTTCTGGGTAGAAAGTAGCTGAGGAGCGAGAGGTAAATCCATCCAGCCACTCGTTCTCTCACTCCTCGTCGTCTCTTATAAACAGGATGGACACGTCAAACTCGGTCCGATCCATGAGACAGTGTGTCCACAGAAAACAGAGACATGTGTTTTTAATCTTTACCATTTCACATGATGTTGAGTGCAGAGAAGCAGGAGGACAGGAATGGAAATTGACAGGAGAAGCAACGATTGTGGACCAACATTTTAAACTGACTTCTACTTTAACCTTATGAATTAGAGTAGAAACCTTGCACATGGGGCCATTTTTACATCTACCTTCAGCCTCCACTGAACCACAGATGTGATTCCTGTGTGGGAGCAAAACATGTCCTAGCTTTTCTTTTAGTTTCCTCTGAGGTCCAACTTCATATCCGAGGTCACCTTGGACAAAGAATCTTTGTTTCAAAAAAGTCACTGTACCTATGGGCATCATTAATGTGTCACACTGCCTCGGTATCCAAGGCATGTGTGTGTGTGTGTGTGGCTGAGTGTGGAGCCCATTCAGACAGGGAGCCGTCTTTTCACATCCTGTACAGTAGGATGATGTCTTTGTGGCCGTGTTTATGAGCATACCGAAGCCTCCAGATGGAGCTACAAGGTCCCAGTGACTCAATATTCATAAATTAGCAGAAACAGACTCATCCAACCACGAGCTGATAGCTTTGCATCAACCAGTTTAATGACCTGAGAGGCGGAGGGCAGAGATGGGAATTTAGTCCTGGCAGCTCTGAAGTCAGCCCCTGGTGTGCTGACACTTATTCTGCAGTAGATCAACTGTAAAGATCGAACATATATATGTTAAAATTCTCGCCTTATTTATGCAACATGCATGCACAAAAAAAAAAATATTACAAAACCTCTCCAAAACAAAAAGCAGAGCATTCATCATTTTGTGTTAAATAGACTGGCCAATTATTTTCTGCTTCACTGGTTCCTAAAGCAGACCAGCATCAAACCCAAGAAAAGGGCCTGAGCTCATGCAGAGGGGCTTTCTGGGGCCCCTCTACTCTCACAGGCCAAGTGCTTTTATCCAGCTCATTTTCCTTGGCTTGCAGCTGCTGAACCAGCACTGCAAAACTTCTTGAATCACTGTTTTGGATCGGCGCTTCACCCAGAAGTTTCCACAGCAACAACATTCTTGTTAGATTATCTCATATTCATACTGGAGGGCAGTGAAGTGGGTCTTAGAGGAGATTGGCAAAAACACTGGAAGCAGATTAAAGGGCATGGTACCCTTTGAATCATTACCCACAGCGTCTAGTTGATATCGTGCATTATGCCGTCCAACACGTTTATGGATGCAAGTAACAAGGAGCAGCTAAGGACAGAAAAAAAGGCTTTTCTCAGATCCGCATTACCTGGGAGGGCTACTGATAATGTTTCTAACAATTTCACCAGCAAGATGGGGACGCAGAGATCATTAAGAGCTGCCATGACAAACACAGCTTCACCTCTGGGAGAGCTGCTGTGATGATGGAGGATGGAGGCAGAGGGCATGATGGAAAGAAGAGCTGTCATCTCTTCATACCTCAAAGAGCAAGGCTCATAAATCTAGACCAAGGCAGGAGGAGTTGTTTCCACTCCTTTTCTCCCCCTTTTTTTCTCCTATTTGTAACTCGAGCGGTGACTGAAAGCGGTGTATGCGTCTCACCTGATTGAACCTGCGGGTGAAGGCCACAACGTTCGGAGCGGAGCTGTGCTTTTCCTTCTTGTTCCAGCCGCAGCTTGACAGCTCCTGAAGTGAAAACATCAAAAACAATGAGAGGAAAACTGAAGATTATGCAGCGAGCCAAGGGGCATCTTGTGTACGCCCGTGCTTTACTAATGTATTTAGCAGTCTAACTGGAGGTCACTGTAGGAAACGGAGAGGAGGATATACTTGGAGAGAAAAGCAGATGAGGAGAAAGAAAAAGAGGTTGGAGACAAGATCCAGTCAAAGGCTCTGACAGATTAATGAATGGCTGCAAAAACAAACTGGTTAAGTTATGCAGGAGCACGCTCATCTTAGCACAGAGCTGAGTAGTGTTCACTGACAGAGACTTAACTCCACAGTCAGCCGAGGAAAGAATGGCAGCTGCATGACTGGCCACTGCAGTGATGTTAATATAATGTTAATCTGACATTTAAAATGGGAACAAAATAAATGAAGAATGCAAAATTCAATACTTTAAAAATAACCTTTCAAAGTTTGCTGCAAGAAAATGTCAGAGCACACTGAAATCAAACTTTTTTTATCTACCAAATATCAAATATTATAAGTTGGTCACAAAATACCAGAGGGAACTGTTTAAAAGACAAACTAAAGCCGCAAATCAAGGCATCTGAGAAGCCATCAGCCCTTCATGATATCATGATTGTCATTAGTTGAGTCTGTTGTGGTGCATTTGATTTGTCCTCGAAGTCAGATTTTCCAAGTTCCGAGTTGGAAATACAACCCAAACGCTCCCTGAAGTCAGAAATCCGACTAAGAAAGTCGGGGTAGTCCCACCAACCCCAACTTCACCTGGTAAAGATGGCTGCCCAACAAATCAACAGTGACTAAAACTAAGAGTACATATATTTATGTTAAATTAGTCTCATTTAACTCCACATAAATTAGAGTTAAAAGGTAGAGCTTTGTTACTTCTGTGCAGAAAATAAGTTTACAAAATGCATGCTTAAAACACTAAATTAAACGTTGGATGAGATCTCTCTGCTAACACTAGAAGCTGTTTGCCCACATGTTTACCCTCTGAAATTACGACCAACTAAAGGGATATATTTTGCAAGTTTTCCGACATAGTCAACCTGAACGCTCTCAACTCGGATGTGAAGTCATTAAAATCTAGTGAGTGACACTCATCCGTGTTAAAGCTGCTCAAAAAAAGAAACAGCAGCACAGACAACAACCTCAGAAAACTTCATTAAAATAAGAAATAGTGATTTTCAACACATAAAATTCCAACAACACATCAAACAGTCGTCCCATTGTGAGCATGAGGCTAGACTTCAGCTGCTGTCCTCAGCAATGAGGTAAAGATGGAGACCACACAGACAGTGCCAGGGGGAACCCAGTCCTTACTTTGGCCCCCACAGGCTGTCCAGAGGCCAAAGACACTGACATAACAGTAGGAAAAACGTTGCACAGGCCCTCCTCCTGAACCTTGCCAGCCCGGCTGTCTCGACCTACGATCAGAAAAGCTGAATCAGGCTATTCTGCCCCGCACCCTGTGAGGGGGTGTGACCATTTGGAAGCAACAGCCTCCATCTAATTGCTCTCAACTCCGTGAGCTGGCCTGCATCAGGATGTCTTTTTGCAGGGAAAGGTTGTGCTCACTCAGTCTCTGAGGCAAAGGACTAGGAGGGGGATAAAGAAGCAGCATATCAAACACAGATGTTAAAAGCAGACGTTCATGCGTGGGCGAGGTGATGCCTTGAGTCCATGTTTCCCGAGAAAGGATGAGGACACAAAGAAGAAAGAGTTCAGTGGAGCAGGGATAAAGGAGACTATAAAATGAAACACTGCCGAGGACCCAAAAGTATCTCCGCACAAGGTTTACTAGCCTGTGTGAAGCCTTTCATGTGTCTAGTCTGCAGTGAACCAGAGTAGAGGACACTTTAACCCATTTCCCCCTAATTATTTAACATCTGTCCTTCTTAAATAAGTGCTTCCCTCCATCCAGACATCATGTCAATCATTCCTCTTCCCCTTCTGCATAACTTTGGTGACGATTCCTAAAACAAAGGCGTTCCTTAGTTTGTGGGTTGTGTCCTTCACAGCTAGGACTTCCGCTCTGACACCCAGGTAGGCTGACGCCCAAGAAGAAGCTCACAGTAAAAATCACATGTCTTCCTTTCACCAAGACCACAACATGTCAACAACCTAAAATCCACTTTCTACACCGGACCACCTAGACCGGTCCTCTACATTTATTTCCCATCCATCTAGTTAGGCTGCAAGCCAAAATGATCAATTTTTCCACCTTTTCCCCATTTGGTGTTTATAAAATCCTAATCATGACGTGTATACGAAGCAAGAAACTGATCCACAGCTTCTCTTTAATGCTTTTTTTTTTTTGCTATGACGTACCTTTATGTCTTTTTCATGAAAGTACAAAAGAAATAACTTTGACAAAATTTGAGTCTTCAATTGAATTGGATTGACACTTAAATATCTGTTAAGGAGAGGCCTTTAAAAGCTGCAGCAAGAGGATGCTATTAAGAAGAAAAATAAAAATAAAAGGATAAATCAAGGCTTGCTCTGCCAGACCACAGACAGCTCATCATTTCCACATGCTGCTCTGGCTGTGCAGCATTTTCATTTAAGCACGGTCCTGTGGGGCACAGAGAAGCTGGCTGCATCCATTCCCTTGATAAAGGATAATTAATATAAAAGCTGTCACAAAAAAAGCCACTTCTGGCTAAGAATTTATGTGACCCGCACGTCAGAATTACCTACATATGAAAACTAAGATAGAAGAAAAACAAACATTAAATGGACCATAAAAGCAACCAAAAACATCTGAAACTTTGCACTTAAAAATTAACAACATCTTTCCAATCTGCTATTGCTTTAGACAAAGTAAATACTGCAATTTATAAGTACACTATTAATACGGAGATGCACGTAAACTAACTAGCTGCAGATATGCCACAAATTGCGATGAGCTCATGTGCGATACTGCAGGAATTCCCATTGTTTTCTGTCTACACTGTAAATCAAAAACTGCGCTGGATCCCAGGGAGCATGATTTACAGGCTGCATGCCAAGACAGACAGCGCGGATAAAGACGGGGAAAGGATGGAAAAAAGAAAGAAGATGAGCAGGAGAAGAAGTGAGCCCGGGAAAAAAAACAGAGGTTGCCAAAAGGAGAGACGATATAACAAAGGAGGAGGATGACAGGAAGGCCATGAGATGGAAAATCTGCACGGTCGTGTCTAATTGCTGATAAGTGCTTTAGGATGCAGCGACGCAGAGGAATCCTAGACCGAGTCAAATGATGCCAAATTTAAGAAGGCGCAGATTAGCCTGCCTGCCTCAGATCTGCTTCCACATAAACCCAGAATACATGAAAGCATTAAAAGGGAAAATAATGAGGAAATACATTTCATCTCAGACAGGTCTGAAGCAGGCAGCAGACATAACCATTCACTGGAAAACAATGGAAAGAATGACTCTTCCAGGAACACACAAGTACTCTATGAGCAGTAAAGCCGAGTCACACATGCATATAACATGATATTACAGTATTTACTAAAGATGAGGCAGTCAAAAGGAACTATTAAATATAATAAGGAAAGTACGGTGCTGGTGGTGGAATAAACCGGTTCTGACAATGGAAAACTTGTCGTGGTGTTTCTTGTCTCTGCTGCCAAAGCATTATTTTCATCAGCATTAACCATGATAAATGTTTCCTGATCAGCGTGCTGACAGGCTGCAGAGGCGGGGTTGCATCCTATGAATGTTGCGTAACTATTAATGACCAATCTGTGCATCAGGAAACGTGTGCAGCCTGTGGGGGATCAACAGGTCGCTGTGTGTAACTGTTAACAACAGCAGGAAAGCGAACCGTTCGCTGCCTTCATCTTCACCTAGACTTACAGGTGACCTCCAGCATGTTCCGAGGAGGTCTGCTCTGCTCTTTTCAGCGTACGTAAAAGGCGAGACGGCTGCCATTCCCTGGGAACCGAAGCGGCGTTCACCAGCCAGCGTCACTTAATCACTCACTTGGCTGTTGTCATGACTGCGTGTTAAAAACAAAAGGCAGCTCTCGCCCCCTTCCCCCCAGGCTTCACTGCATCACTCACTCCCTTCTTCTCAGCCACTATTTCATAAACATCCAGCTGCGGATCGTCAGCTGCAGATCCGATTACAAGATTGAGAAAGCAGAGAAGGAAAAAAAAGATAGGAAAAGCTCTGTCGCTCCTTTGTTTCATGGCAGTCCCTCCACACTTTGCTCTGCTTTCATTTAACACTTTTTGTTTCAAATAAGCCAATTCTGAAGTATTGCAAGCAGCTAAGCAAACACACTCCGAATGAACCGAACCGGCCCATGCTACAACACACTGCTTCATAAATTTGGATGAAAGGGAGACATTCCCCTCAAGCTGCTTGCTTGCTTGCATCCATTCCCCCCCCCACCCCCCCACCCCGCTCTCTGTGATCCATTTAGACATTTTAATGGCATTTCATTTTGCAAACCAACAGCCAAGGAACATAACAGCAACTCATCTGGGGGTTGTAGATTAAACATCAGTCTGCTCTATTATTCTACCAACAACGAACAAAATATCTTCTGCTGTTTCCATTGATTTTTCCTGCCCTTCAGGCTGAGCATTAAACCCTTGACAACGTGTTGTTCCGCTTTGAAAAACGGCTTTTTCCACAGAACTCCGTCCCACTCGTGTGTGGCGACTGCCTCTGAGCTGTCACTCTCCTGTTATAAAAATCAGGTGTGTTTAGACTTTGTGTTTGTCTCCTGTGATACAGCTCTGATCTTTTCTAACTAAATCACTCAAAGCCCTTTTTGTTCTCAAAGAAGAGAAATAAAAAAGAATGTCCTCTACTTTTCCCAACGATAAATCATCCGGCTGTCTGCATGAACCTGAAGGGTTGGGACAAACTTTATCCCATTACAGCTTGGTGTGCATCTACTCAAAATTTACATACATTTATATACAGCTGTCATGACAGAGGGTCATCCTCTCTTCCTTGGGGTTTGGCCGGGCTTTTCAGGCTCCTCTAGGTACATCTGCTCCATGTCAGCGTTGGAAAATCTGAGCTCATGACTTCTTTTCTTGTACTGAAATACTGTCTGAAGCAGTTCTGCCAGGGACGTAATATAACATCTGATTATGTGTCAAATATACTAGTTCAGTAAAATAAAAAACTGTTTCTTAGTCTTTGCATGTTGCTCTGTTTCTTGCAGTCTCACACTGTTATATTGAGGTAGTTATGATGTGTTTATGGAGACTGAGAAAGGAGAAATAAAAAGATCTGAGACACGAGCACCAACAGGCCGAATCATGGCTAGTTTATGATTATTTCATTTATGTCAAGTTCACTCCACTTGGAAATGACTGCCCATTTGGAAGGAAACTCATATCAATTCTCAAGATTGATTAATTTTTATTTATTTTACATTTATAAAAGGTAATGACAAAAACGTTTTTTTCCCTTTTTTCAAATCTAGAGTTTCCTATGAGTAGTCTGCGGTAAAAGTTATTATTAATCCAAATGAACGACTTGAATTGCTCTTGAAGAACATCTGGCGGCGCCACAAGTTTATAAATCTGCAGATATCACATCCAAAATTGATGGTTGACTCCCTAAAATCTATTAAACAAAATGAGAGTTACATCATATTGCATCATGGAAACAAGAAAAACCTTTCCCGTTATCCACTCTCTCGTGTCACACAACAAAAATGAAAATATTTGTTTGACACATACATGCCTGTAAACCATAAGTCTGCTTGTCAGGCCTCATGCTATCCACCCTGAGTTCATTTTGATTTCATTATTGCAGCAAAGCAATCAGCTCAGCGGTCGCAAGGGCAAAGACAGAAACATGATGATTACACAAGTGGAGGAATCAGGATATTTAATATTTTCCTATTCAAAGTGAAACAACAGGCGTGCGAACACAAACACACGCCTGCCTTTCCCATTACCCGTCTACTGGGATGTTGCCGTAGACGGACAGCGGTGGAAACTCTACCCGGGTTCAGTCAAATCGTAGCAATGCACCTTTTTTTTCCAGGCGAGTGCTCTTGAGACAAAAGCACAGTGAGAACACAAAGAGCCTCCCTGTCACCTGCCAGGATCCCGCTGGGCCTCTCTGAAAAGCCAACACTTTGCTCCTTTTCCTCCTCTAGCCTGCGGCCATCATCACCTACTCAGACGGCCCGCAATCAGCCCACTGACTTATTGCCAAAGTGCCCCCTCTTGCTCAGTCACCCCTGCATCATCAAGTCGTCACCCGGTACAAAATACAAGACCAAAAAAGCCTTTTCCTTTTTCAATCCTCCAACTAAAGTGACTGCTGCAGAAAGAACAAGCTGCAGTGTGACAATGAGGGAAGAGAAGTGTGTCCTTTTGGCACAGCACATATGCAATAACAGGATTTAGGCTGCACCGCATCACACTGAACTGCGGTCATAATGCTGCTTTTATAAAACCACAGTGGCCAACCTTAAACACAGGTTAGCCATGCCTGCTGTCAGGAGACCCGACAACCCAAAGAGTAAAAAGCATGCGATTACCGCAGCTTTCCTTGGGCTAACAAAAGATATTCTTTCTTTTCCTTTTAACTGTGTCCCTCTCATCAAGATAACATTTCAGATCCGTGTAACATTTTATACGACTCTTAGAAAGGTTTGAGTGAAAAACTATTATTTCACATGTTTGTCTGCTTCTTCTTGTTCTAATCATCACTGTACTCAAGCTTGGTTCAAGTTTATTTAAACTCGATAACCCGTGTTCCCAGCGTGAGCCGAGCGTTGAGATGTCAGGAATGCTCATCTGTCTCAGAGTCCCATTAATGTTAAGTGGGGTTAAGGTCAGACGTCCGTGGAAGGAAGTCTATATGACAGACAACACCTCTTGCTCTTCTGAGTGTTTAGGTTCATTATCCTGCTGCCGTATAAATCCTTCTCTGCATACGGTGGAAACCATGTCTCTGAGGAACAGAGTTCCAGCTCTCCATAGTTGATTCAGTCCATGTGTCCATTTTAGAGTGAAAAGTAACAAAATAAGCCTGTTTACAACAGAACCAACATCATGGTTCACCATTTATGTCATTACAAGCGTTAAGATTCCCTCCCGTCTCCTCATTTCATATAAATTCTGTTTTTGCTGCTCCAAGTAAGTAAAAAGTCAGTAAATCATGGCCTTTCATCTCCAAGTGGATATGAAAAGCTGGTATGCCTTGGGTCAGTGTTTGACCTCATTTCACCTCAGAAATGACTGAGGAACACTACTCATCCTCTGAGACCACCAGACAGCCCTCTTCTGGCATGATTATTGCTAACTGGAGCTTTTTAGCCTCTAACTGAAGGTCTGTGAAGATGAGATTTCTGTTGTGCTTTTAAAGCCATGCAGTACTACCTTAGAAATGTCTCTCCAAAACACATTTAGACACCAAGAAAGAGCTTCTCTGCACAAATCTGTCTGACTTCTGGCATTTAAACCACTTCTTGTTCACCTCTTTTCTACTGGAAGTCATAGTACTAATATTGGAATAATAGCTGCAACATTTATCCACTTTAATGAGTCAGCCAAACCTAACTGAATGTCATCTTAAATGATACATCAAGGAAATTTGTCTTTTTGAACAAAAGGAGACAAAATGGCCACAACAAGTTGACTTAGATTTCATTGCTGATGATGAAACTGGGCAGAATCTTAAATAATTTTTTTTCTTATTTCATCTGGCACTGCATTTACAGCCAGTGCACTATTTCCAGCTTTAAATAAAGATAAAGAGGATTTCCAATGAGGCCCCAGACCATTGCATTTAATGGTTTATTTTCACTCATTTCTGTGGGCAGTAGGAAAAAAAATTGTAGACAGCGATGGAAAACTTAGGAGGTCCATTAACTTTTTCACACTCAATAAGGAGAAGAACATCCATGTTATAATGGAACCGTGCTGCTGTGCAAAAAAAGAAAAAAAGCAGAAAAAATCAAACGGTGACTCACCTCTGGCTGGATGGCTTTGAACACAGGAGTGTCCATGAGTGTGATCTGGCCCTGAGGAAGACCAAACACACCTTGTTAAACTTGTTTTCCTCACATTGAATCACTACTCCTACCTCACAACCTCCCAAAACAAATTTGTTATAAAGTAAGTCAATAAATACCTATTCTTTTCCCTCCACCGTTTCATGCTGTTTTGTAAACATCTGACATTTATTATTGCTTCTTCTATCTTGTAATCCATCCAGAATGGACAGCTGACCTAACACTCTGGTTAGGTCAGCTGTTAGTTTTAAGTGTATCCTACAAACAAACCTAATTTGATTCAATAACTATTTGGTTGCTGTTACTGAAGAAGTAGTGTGCATGTGACAACCCATCACTGTCAATAACTGGTAGCACCTATCAAAGCCTTTATATACCAGTGACAGAGGCTTGGAAGGAAAAGAAGATACACAGTGGCCTCTTGTGGTTGAGTGTGGGAAAGCAAGCGAGCAAATCAAAGATATTCAATTCAAATTCCAGACATTAGGAAAATACTTTATTGTTGGAGAACTGGGGGAAAGAAAATGAAGCCAGTTAAACAGAAAAATGACTTTACTTGGGGTCTGTTAGGAGCCACTAGTGATTTTTTTTTTTTTTTGCAGATACTGCTGCAGAATTCTATTAGTGCCTAGTTGGCAGTGCCAGACATCATCAATTATTACTGATCCAAACTCTGACCCCATTTCCTCCCCTATCATCCCATCTCCTCCGGTCTAAAGTCAGCACTTCACATTTGTGCTTACTGAATACTTTGCTTTTACAACAGAAGCAGGTTAACTAGAGAATAAGACTGATGGACAGGCTAAGCACACAGACTCACCGCATACTCCTCAGGAGTCACCTTCAACACATCGAACACAACAGCATCAAAACTCTTCTTCAGCTCTGAAGATCCCTTATCACTGAGAGATTCTGTGCTGCTGCTCTTCTAGTAGAGAGGGAGAGAGAGAGAGAGAGAGAGAGAGAGAGTTAAGATGAGTGTCTGTGTTTTAACAGAGAAGCTAATAAACACTGTAATGCTGTCTGTGACAGCACAAAACAAACCGAGCAGCGTGGACAGGATGCATTTTGCAATGAAAGGGGTCACTGCAAAAACTAAATGCGGCCTCACCTCAGAGATATTTGCAACCGTGTTGGTGATACTTGACTGGCCATTAGGGAGGTCCATCATTCCCACACCATCTAGCACTAGCGTAGGAGACCGTTCATCATCCTCAGCTGCAGCAAAGCCTGCCCAGCCTTCTGCACACACAAAGCACATGAAGGTGAGTACATTTTATCCTTATCATTTTTACCTTCATCTCTGTAATTGATCCCTCAGTTTGGAGCAGTAGCACCACCTACTGGATGCAATAAGTAGATCTTCAGTTCTTCAGTTCACTTCAATATTACATCCAGGTGACCAGACACATCATCTAAATATGCCCTCAGAAAAGAGCAACAGTTAAATTTGTGACACTGATGAGCACGGTTTGTGTCCCAGCGAGCCTGCGAACGCCATATGGAGGCACACTTTCACAGCCTGTCTTTACTACACTTGAGAAAGGACAGGACAGAAGGAGCTTAGGATGAGCATTAAGAAAAGATCTTCTGTGGAGGGAGTTTGTTCTTTGTTAGCTCCACAGCATTAAACAGCTTAACCAGCCTACTGCCTCCCAGTGACTATCCTGTTCAGACCACACTTTACCACATATATAGCGTGGAAAATTATTGGGCATATTGTGCTCTTAAGGATCAGTTTTAATGTTGAGCTTGTTGATAAATCTCTCCAACAATCCAGTATGTAATTAAATTTCAAACTTGAAAAGTACTAATAGTTAAATATGCTGATTTTTCAGTTGCTATTTTACCCTCCGTTCTTATAGAAAAGATGAAGTCTGAATGTTAAACCACAGCTAAAGTTTAATTAATATCATTCCACAATGACCTAATTGGGAAAAGGCCTATAATTCCCGAGTAGAATTTGAATGAAGGAAGCTGGACACTGGTAGCTTTTCAGCCCTGTCTGAGGTTTTTATTGACTAGCAATGCAGTATGTTGATATAGCTGACGGAGCACTGTCTTGTATACTAATCACGACCTTCTCAACTCCATCTTCAATCAGAAAAGGTTCGACTAGTTCACCCTTAACGATTTCTCTGCCATGGCAAATACTCTGCTTACTTGACAAAAACTCCAAAGACGGGCTGAAATAAGCAATTTTCCTCACTGTGTTTTTGTTGTAAATCAGAGAATCAATAAAAGTTCAAAAACAAATGCTGAAAAATGCAAAGATTTATTTACTTATAATAAATAACTAAATCAGTCGATGTGAAAAACAATAAAACTGAGCATGAACCGACATATTGCTGAAAATCTTTAGATGTTATCCTGTTAACCTAGATGAGGTATTGAGTCTGAGCAGTAGTCAAAGCAAGTGATTGAGAATTAACAATATACTGAAATATTCTCCTCTGCTCAGGGCTGAAAACACCTCTGAGATTCTTTTTTTGCCAAGAACACACTCAGAGGCAGCAATAAAAAAATAAAAGGCGCAGACTAAAGGCTAGCTTTGGCATGTGAGTGGGTGTTTGCCTGCCAGTCTTTCTGGCTGGCTCATGCCTAAACGGGCTGAGCTTCAACAACCATTAGGGGCCCTGCGTTGATGCATTCTGCCAAACTAAGAGCAAACACCACTGCAACATCTCAGCCTCCCTCCCATTGTTTGACAGCGGTGCATAATTGTACAGGAAGCAATAGCTGCCTTGTGTTTACAACTCTGAGTCTGTTGTTTATGAAATCCTACATCTCTAATTACCTTACTTCCTTGTTTAACACCTATGCATGGTTTGTGTTTTATGTCAGTACTGTTACTGGAAAATTATGTAAAATGTCATATGCATACAAAAATAGAAAACTACACTCATCCAACTTACACTAATGAAACATAGAAATTAACATTAGCTCCTGTAACTGTGATGTTTGCAACCATATCTCAAGGTGATTAAAACTAATTAGCATACCACATCCTGCAGGCACAGGCAACCACAGAAACCGCACACTTGCAAAAAAAAAAGCCTGCACAGACAAGGCCATACTCACCAGATATGTGTCAGATGTGCATAGTGCCAGAAGTGAAGTTCCCTATTGTTCGATTTTCCTCCCTCTTTCTTTCCGTCTATTGAGTCCTGTCCTTCTCTGAGGCTGGCTCCTGCTGTTTGTGTGAACGTGAAAACAAAAGAAAGAGAGAAGGGAGACAGAAAGGGAAGCAGTGTGATTGTTCTGACCATGAGGAAAACCCACGCAGCCATATGTAAGAGATAAAGCCATAAGACTCCATTCAACCTGTACAAGTGATTGACAACATGGAAAATAACTACAAGCAAAGAACCAAAATAAAAAATAAAAGCAACAGATTGTTTTTAAAATTATTTTCATTTTTACTTTGTTCACAGTAAACACTCAACTTGAACTCTCAAATTGCTGCCAGCTTCATTCACCAGTCGCAAACCCTCCCCAACCTCTGTTCTTCTCACACGGCATGACGTGACCCACATCGGCCACTAGGTGTCTCACTACACAAAGCTCCCGAGCAGAACAAACAGACAATAAAGATTTCCACTCACTAAAGTCAACAATAAATCTTGTTTGAAAATGTCTGTTGTGTCATTGTGTTTGTTGTTTAGTGCAATAACGGAAAAAAGACAAAGTCCACTGCTCAGAAAGCTGACTGCATGTCTATGAATAAGAATACAGCAGAGATGATGCTCATATCCTCACTGAAGAGACCTGGATCTTGTTTAACAGCTGGTTGACTGTCTTGATCTCAACACTCCAGTGCCAGTTCATACCCAACTCCTTCCAAAGTATACAACTATGCCTTTTCTATAACACTGAGTCACTGCTTTCCTTGTGCAGTTAAAACCACCCCACGCTAATCATCCAAGAGCCCCTCGCTCATCATAACAACACCTATGCACCTCCAGCAGGGAAACTGGGAATGAGTCTTGTGACACATTTTCAGCTGAGACAGCAGGGTGCATGTAGAGACAGCGTGTCAGTTTTTGTTTGGGAATCGGATGGGAATAATGAAAAAAAAAAAACAGTGTTTAGGAGGATAAGACGAGGGTAAGACTTCAAGAGGAAAAGACAGGAATTAGCGTAGGAAGTAGGGAATAATAGAGAAAGAGGGACAGAAAGTAGAACAACTCGTGTTGGAGCTTGTAGGAGGGGATGCGCTGTTAAATTAAATGTGACTCATTACATCGCATGGCAGGTGCTGTGAAGCAGGAAGCTCCGGATCTACCATCTCTCCCTTCCTCTATTCATGTCCCCAGACTCCCTTTTAACAGGCACGTACTGCAGTTCGCACACACACATACATGCACAACGGGCACTGGCTGCCTATCAGGCCTTGTTACTGAGAGGCACAATGTGTATGAGCGAGCGTTTCTGTGCGTCGGTATGCACATGCCGGCATATTTGTGCATGCAACACACTAACCGTCCTGCACAGATCCTTTGCATTCCTGTCTCCAGTGGCCCTGAAAGCAAGTCTCCGCCACCTCCAACTGACATGTAATCTGTCCTCCTTCCACTTCTTTGTCAGTCCTTAAATTCTTCACCTCAACCTCATTTCACAGCAGAAGTTTTTCTCTTTTTTAAAAAAAGGCATAGCAAACAATAAACACAACATCTGATGCTGTACAACCTTTTAGTCTTTCCCTTAGACGAAAAAAAACAAAAGCTAAAGGCATGTGTCAGCAGCCTTGTTTCATGCAATTGTTTTGCTCCAGAAATAACAGGCGATTTTAATCATTTATTAACATATGGTAGTCATACCAAAACTGTAGGGCTGCTTTCCATGTGGTCTTTTACAATAGAAACACTAAATAACCTGCACTTAAGAGATAATACCATCATGTTCCATGTGCATCTCCATGTAGGAATGTAGATCGACCGGTAAATCGAGAGCTTTGCCTTCTGGCTCAGCTCCCTCTTCACCACAACGGACCGATACAGAGCCCGCATCACTGCAGACGCCGCACCGATCCGCCTATCGATCTCCCGCTCCATCCTTCCCTCACTCGTGAACAAGAACCTAAGACATTATGATAGCTTAGGCATATGATGGACATATTAAATGTAGCTTTTGGCACAGCGCAGTACATGATATACTTATTTGGGATTTATATATAGGGTCTATTTTTTAAAATTTATGTAAGGAAATAAGCAAAAAGTTAACAGGTGGTGCACGCTCTCCTTACTGCAAAAATGTGTCATGTTTATTTAAACAGCAACTTGAAGCAACTAAGATAACGAAAAATTAAATCAGAATAATTTCCAAAAATTCACATTAATTTCACATAAAAAGATCAGTTGTACTGATACATATGGGAAGAGCCTGGTGCAAACCCATTGTTGGATGAAGATATAAAAAAACAAAATGTGGAGAAACCAGATTATAAAATCAATTTATCCCATCATCTTTCTCATCACATTAACATGTGTATGCAATTTGGGACTAAAGAGTTTAAAGTCCCCATGTAATAGCTTACAGATTGCACTCTGCATACAGTACGATCATGTCTTTTGGGTGAAAGTCCAAGTTGGGAAGGCTTGATCAAATATTATCCAATGTTAGTATTCCCTCCTGAATTCAGGATGAGGCACCACAACAGGGAACAAATTCTTTAAGAATGCATAAAAAAAGGGATAAAGGGATTTAAACATCATATTAGATTTTATTAGAGGGACTGACACTACATGCTTAACCCTGCATGAGAGCATGAGAAGCATTTAGATATCGTTTGGACTATTTTTGCGATGCGATACAGCATACACCTATTGCACTGCACTAAACAAAATAATCTGTGTATAATGATGATAATGAATGTTTAATG
>JAVQJG010061525.1:0-13288 GCA_036024015.1 Craterocephalus amniculus | reverse complement strand
AGTTCTCCTTTAAGTTTCATTATCCACTCTGGGTTTACGTGATGAGGGCTATGGATATACAGTTTTTTTGGGGGGGGGTTTTTTTAAAGAAGAAAGTAATTAATTACCCCTGCTGTTTGTATTATTCAACTAAGTTCAGCTAATTTACAAATTAAAACGGCCATATTATACTGATAAAATTAGTGATGGTAAAAGTCTTATTTTCCCTGTTAAACTGTTAGCATGATGCAGTGTTTTGCCATAGTTTGTGCTAGCTCTGATGCAAAAAGGTTGGCTTTATTAAAAATGATGAGTCAAATGACAATCATGGGCACATCTGTTGTCGTACAGACAGAGATGGAGGGCAGGGAGAGTGTGAAGCCCAGATCATCCACTGCTGCTGAGGTAGGAAGAATCTGCAGATTCAGCTGAGCTAAATAATTAGGGATACTGACCACTTCGGATTTTTGAATAGGATTTAGGCAGAAAAAAAAATGTTGACTGCGCTCATGTCTCCGTAAGACAATGGGACAGATCATTTTTCTAAGTCTTGCAATCATGTCCATTGAAAGTGATACAGTGAAGCACTGTCAAAAAAGAAAACATTCTTTGATGCTTCCATGTAACCCACTATTGTAGCCATGTCTGACAGACATTAGAATATCGAGATATTTTCTTTCAAACTGTGAACTTAAAAAAATATAAATTTTCTGTGTCATTTCCATATAGCCATAAAAGAAGAATAAGTGTGTGAGTGTGACCTCAATTTTTCTTTAATAAATTTGATCGAAGTACTTTAAGTATTTGCCTTATTCGTTTTCTCTACCATATTCTACCATATCCCGAGCCACGGCCATGGCTTGATTTGAAAAGCATCAAAGAACTATTTTCAATAATAAAGAGATTAAAAAAGTCTGGTTACATGACTTCATCACTATCTGAAACATGAACGTCGTTATGCCTATTTAGATAAGGGCAATATTTCCTATCACATCTTCTAGATGCTAGAAGATGCTAGAGACGTCCCTGGCTCCCTGGTATGATCTACCGATCACACCAGTTTTAAAGTCATTACACTGGTTTCCAGTAAGTCACTGAATAGATTTTAAAACCCTTCTGGTTGTTTAGAAATCCCAGAATGGTTTAGGTTTAGAATATGGTCAGAGAATATAAACCTGCCAGAGCTCTTGGATCCAAACACTCAGGTGAGCTGCACCAGACCAGAGTCCAGACTAAATCTGAAGAGGCACCTTTTAGCTGTTCTTTAACAAACTGCCAGTAAAGATTAAGTTTTCACCAGATGCAGAAACCTGTAAATTATCCAAGTTAAAAACATTCCTGTCCTCATGCATCTATGTACCAAATCTGCACAGTATTTTGAATCTGTCTTCCTCTTTATCAGTTCAATTTCTAATATTTTAAATATATTTTTTAAAGATTTTATTGTGGTTTTTGCTATTTCTTTCCACCTCTAACAAATTATTAACTTTTTCTTTGCAGCATCTGTAATTCTTTTAATGTTTTATGTAAAGCACTTTGAATTATTTTGAAAGGGAAATGAGATATACAGATTAACTTGCTTTGCCTCGCTGTATCAATTAGAAAACAGTGCAATACAAGCGCCTAGCCTAAATAAAATGATATACGCTTAGTTAACTGGTTAACATACCCGTCCATCCTTGGTCTCCACAGTAGTCTTGTCTCCATTCAGCTCTCTGACCTCCACTTCGGTATATGCTTCAACATCATCTGGCATCCAAACACGTTTCGTTCCTGAAACGATGAAATTTCATCATATGTCATATTTCAATCATATGTCATTTATACACTGAAACTATAATAAAGTCCCGATCCAGTCTTCATCTCTGTTTTTGTTCCTACTTTTCAAAGACGGTTCTCCAGCTCTCCGAAGGTTTCTTTGGACATTGTTTTGCTTTTCCCCTCATTTTCAGTCCAGTCCTGTTACCCAACCATTTTAGCTTAATTCTAACCCTTCATGCTGAAAAATAGCCTCCTAACTCAAAGGATGAACCAGACATGGGTCGACACATAACAACTTAGCAAAAAAGCTGATCTTTAGCCTCTTCATCACAAAGACACACCATTTGTTCCCATTTCTTTAGTTTCATGTGTTCACAAAACAGGATTTTAGAAGCAACTTGGTGATTCCCAAAGTTGGGGGCAGAAACTGGAAGAGTCAAGACTAAGAAAACGACTGACCAGGATCAGAAATCCAGGATAAACCTGAACCAGGACCTGAGAGACATATCTAGACCTTCAGCCACTCCATCTACTCATCAGAAATGGACCCCATGGAAAAAAGCTGTCAAGAAGTAATTCTTAAGGGAAGGGGAACAAGGATGGATCCTCCCCAGAACTGGAACTCCGACTTTATTGAAGCGCGGGATAATCAGGACAGAGAATAGAAAAAAAAGCATAAACAACAAAAGAAGACTTTGGGAAAGTCTTTTCAAGGATCCTGAAGACTAGCAAATGAAATGACAGGAAGCTTTTCTCAGAGGGTTCAGACTGGGATGAAGAATAAAACTATTCAGATCACATATTCACTGTAAGACTCTAACAAAAAGACCAACTCTGGTTGTGGTTTCATGTTTGTATAATTGAATGCTCATGTTTCGGTGAATCACTGCAGCTATTTCCCGTTTTTCTGAGATTGTTCCCAGTACTGGAGGTTGTTTACCATCAAAGGCCTGGGCTCTGGCCGCCAGCTGCTCCAGGTTGGTGAGCCGGAGGTAGCGAGCAGCCTCTCCAAACAACGTCATGTCCAGAAAACGAGACATCTGAGAACATGAACACAAAAGAGAGAAATCACCTTCTGCGATTTTAAATGAGCTCATCTCACTTTTCCAGGACTGACTTACGGACAAACCTTTATTTAGTTGCGTGTAGAGCCCAAACACAGAAACTCCACAGTGTTGTCAACATGCTAGCATTTGCTGCACAGGTGTGCTGAGTAACTCTGGCTTTCAGAGCACAAACAGCTGCCACATCAGCTCAAGAGGATCTTTTTTCTAATGCTGGCCTGCATGACCGTCTCCTCCAGCCTGAGCTGATGCTTCATGGACAGAAATAAACCTGATCCATCCTGTCTCAGCTGCTGTCCAACACTAAACGAAGAGCTGGAACACAAGCTGGAGACAAGATTTATTCCTCCACTGGGATGAAAAGTTTTATTTCCACCTCTAACAAACTCTGCTAATGTGTTCTCCTGTGACACTTCATGAAACAAATCATGAATCCAGCTAGTTTCAATAGAGACATAGGTAGTTTTATAGTGAAGTATTCACTCTTCCTATTATCTTGAGCTGTGATTGGTTAATAGAGGTGTTTGTGAAAATCATCTAATGGCTTTCCAAAATATTTCTTTTCAAATTACTGAAATATAATTTAATTTTCTAATCTCGTACCTGACAGAGGCCAAACAGCATATTAATTTATTCACAGAAGAATTAGGCTGCTGTGCTCTGGTTTTCACTGAAGGTAACATTTTCTTTTCAGAAGGGAAAACATTTACATTGTGTGCTGTGTTCACCGTAAATTCACTCTGAAACTGTAATAAATGTCTTGATTCTGGTACTTCTGTAGTAATTTTACATGTCCCAGCTTTCTGTAGATGCCAAGTAACATATTAGGCCCTTGTAGTAGTGGAGATATGCTTAATTTATTTTGAGTCATTTAACAAAGGAAGCAGAAAAAGAGGCCTTATAAAGACATTAAAACAACTGAACTTTTGCACTTCTCAGCACAAAACTAGTAGTCATCCTCACAAATCTTATTTGAACAAGTGTTTTGTTGTCATAAATTAATTAGTCAGGACAGTCTAGAGGTAGTACCTCTGAGGCTGGCAGGTAAAGCAGCTCTTCCAGCTGTGTGGCTGAAGTATTCATGTGGTCGTGTGGTTGGTGTACTCACCGTAGTTTCTGGGGTTTGCTCTGGAGCTTGAGGATGATTCAGCCTGGTTGCAGCGTACTCTGAGAGGATTTGTAGAGGAGCTGTGAAAGTCCACCAGCAGAGCATCGTCTCATTTTAAAACCTCCCTCTGACCTCTGCTGAAGCTCCGTGAGTAGGCTGGCCTCATTGGTTGATCATAGAAGGCCTGCAGGGCTCAGGATGGAATACCAAAACAAAGCAGAGCTAAAGCCTCATCAACTCTCTCCTTATCCCTTTGCATCTATCTATGGAAACTGACTGTTCACTTCCATCTGTCTCCTGACATCGGTCCATCCTGACTTTTTCTGGGTATCAAACTTGAAAAGCTTTACAAGTTCTATCCGGTATTTTCTAGGCACAGCTAAATTTATGGCAACAAATAAAATAATTCTGTAGAAATTTTCTGTTCGGTCAAAGAAAACAAATGAAAAAGATCACAATAAATTCAGAATAAGCTGAATTGCTGTCTGTCTGGCATTCTTTTTATTCTCTCTTTAGTTCCTCTATTTAGGTTTACCACCACAGACAAGTGATGCTTCACTAGGGTTGCTCATGCAGTTGCAGCAGTAAGATGAAGACGTTATAAATAAAGATCGGTTTGATGTGTGGAGACCATCAGATGTTGCGTCATCAAACAGAGGTAAATTCGGTCAGATATTTCCTGTTTGATGCTGTCAGTTTCCCAGTAAAGCATTTGCATGTATTTCACTTTTAGTCATCAGATGGTAAAAGTTTCAAACCCAAATGTACGACTATGGTGAAAAAGCAAAAAGTTATGTTGTCCGTTTCAAATCCTGTTTTCAGCTTTTCGTCATCATCTACCTAAAACAATCGACTGTCCCTCTTCTTTGCTATAGTTTTTCTTTTTAAAGTGGCACTGAGAGGTAGGTCCACATGACGATAAAATCGATTTTGTTTTTAAAAAGTTTTTAATTTAGAAAAAAAATGTTTAAAGAAATGTCCATAATCTCATTCATGAAGAAAACAAATATAGAAAGAAGTGTGTGGTGGGGAATTAAGCCAGAAAGAAAAAACAGGGGTGGGGGTAGGGGTCCATGCGGACTGATAATAAGTCTCAATGCTTCTGTAGCATTAGCACAACACTGTAATGCGGGCTAAGGTGAGTCGTGGTTCAGGAACTATGTTTCAGTTGTAAACAAGGAAACCAAACAGTGGTGTTTTTCGGATTTACACTATTCACAATAAGTTAGGGATACTGTTATTGTTACTTACAGAGTGTGTTTCCTATTTGGTCAGAATTTTTATGAAATAAGTTAAAGTTTTTGTTGATATTACTAATAATGAATGCGAAGAAATACCATTTACATTAGTTTAATATTTAACACCTATTGCATCCACTGAGTCTCTCACAATATCCCTAGCTTATTGTGAAAAGTATATTAACTTCGAGGCTTAGTTTAAAATAATTTGTGTCATTAACCTCCCAAGTAGACAAAATACCCTGACGATAACAGACTTAAGTGGATCCACCTAGACCTGTGTCCTTGTATGCACATGCAATTGTGACAGTGTGTGGGTCCTGTCACTGTGTGCCTCCAACTGATCACGCGCCATGGCTACTTGGCCACGGGGATATCCCTTTGGCTGACTGGCAAGCGTGCATGACTTTCACCCGGGAGGTTGTGGGATCGATCCCCGCCTGGGCCCTCTGGGCGTCCTGCCACACTCTGGCAGGACGGTATGATCCATGTCCATGGATTCTGAACCTGTGGCGTGTGCGTAATGGACGTGCTTGTGAAAAGAGGGGGAGAGATGTGACAGTGTGTGGGTCCTGTCACTGTATGCCTCCGACTGATAATGCCTGTTTGCAGCGTACCCTTTGGCTGACTGGCAAGCGCGCGTGACTTTCACCCGGGAGGCTGTGGGAACGCTCCCCGCCCGGGCCCTCTGGTCGTCCTGTCACACAATGAAGAAGTCAGCAAGCTGGAACACTGTGCCCACGATCCGTTTAACTATCAAACAGGTTCATTAAAGATGCATTATGTAACTTTCTGACCTTAAATCTCAATTTCTGACTTCATTGATATCACAGTGGCATATATTATGTGCATTGCTAGTTACTGCAACAGTGTCCCGAGGCTAAGAAACCACGATACAACTTTTTCACCAGGGTCGCTGCTTTATACATCATGTCATGCTCTAGCAAGTAGATACAATCACACAAGCTTTTATCGTGGATGATTTAGCAAAGAAATCCAATGCGATATTATAGGAGGAAGAGAGGAAAAGAAAAAAAAGACAAGACCAAGAGATAAGACAAGCGTTAAGATTGTCTTTTAATAGTCTGAAAAGATCTCAGTGCAGGTAGGATGAAGAGGACGCTGGATTAGCCGATGAAAGGGGATGAATCACTGAGAACATCTGCCAATGATCTGTAGTGCAGCTTTGAAGAATTTATTTCCATTACAGGATTGTATATGGATGATATTTTGCTGTTGAATGTGTTAAAGAATGTAGAAGCACTGAAGACTCATGTTGACTCTCCAACGATTCTGTATTTATGTGGATAATAAGGAATACTTAATATGTGAAAAGTTTTGGCCCCCTTCCTGAGCCGCCACCTCACTGTAGTGGAGGGGTTTGCATGTCCTAAAGATCCTACAAGCTATGTTGTCAGGGGCTTTATGCCTCTGGTAGGGTTACCCATGGCCTCTAGGGGATCAAACGCAGTTCAAGGACTCCAATGATGAGCATAGACTTTGGAAACATGTGTCCTTTACCTGGACGTGGGTCACCAGAAAAAAGTGGAATGTCTGCTTTGGCGTGACATCTGCAGTGATGCAAACTCTGACTCAATCTGTTGCGGTGAAGGAACTGAGCCAAAAGGCAACGCTTTGAATTGACCGATTGATCTACATGCATACCCTCACTTATGGGCACCAGCAGTGGGTAGTAACCGAAAGAACCAAAATGAGGATGAGAAGCAGCCGACCTTTGGTAGCTCAGGGTGTCCACATCTCCCTTAGAGACAGGGTAAGAAGCTTGGTCATCCAGGAGATCAGAAAAGAACTGCTACTCCTCCACATTCAGAGGAGCCAGACAAGGTGGCTTGGGCATTTGGTCAGGATGTCTCCTGAATGCCTCCCTGGTGTGGTGTCCCACCAAGAGGAGATCCAAGGGAAGACACAGGACACACTAGAGGGATTAGATCTCCCAGCTGGCCTGGGAATATCTTGGAATCCCCCCTGATGAGCTAAAAGATATGGCCTGGGAAAGGGAAGTCTGGGATTTCCCTTTCAGCTGCCACTGCGACTTGACCTTGGAGAAGCGAAAGAGAGTGGATGGATGAATCTTTATTTTCCATGTTAACTTTAGACAGTTGTGGTTCTACTGTGCATTTTATTTCCTGTTACAAAGGAGTTTTTTCTTTCCACTGTTGCCCTGCATGCTTAAAGTCAAGATTCGATAGAATCTGTTGGCTTCCTTAGTCTGTTATTTCTTTTATGAACTGTATGAACACATTCATTATAAATTGGATTTTTTTAATTGGATTGAATTAAACATTTTTTGCTGTAAAGTTCCCTTAGATGACAGTTTTTAATTGGCACTATGGAAATTCTAAAAAAGTTCAATTGAACTACATTCAATCTCTCAGGATCTCTACTGGATTTGTCCCTTTTTATGAAATTACCTTCAGATCCTGCTCATCTGCTGTGTTTTTTTTTAGTCCTGACACTTCTTGTTTTGTCTTCCCTGTTTTCAGTTTCTGCACATGTAATATGTCAATTTACATTTAATATTATTACATGTGTTTAAAGACCTGTTCATTGTTCAATGCATTTGAAGACATATTGGTAAAAGACCAAGTAATTGATTTCTATATGCGAAAAGAACTTTTGTGAATAACCTGTAATTAAACCTGTCAGATGCTGGAGAGGAGGCATTGCGTCGGAGAGTTTACCATGCTTTAATCCCATTCCAGGTATGAAGAAGTAGTTATTTATGGTATAATTTCTTTAGTAAATGGATTTCAAAGCATTTTATGATCACGGGAAAATCTTTGCAATGTTTTTAAAATTAGTTTTCCATGTTTTAAGGCCGTTTTTAATTAGCTGTTTTTAGCTAGCTAACCACGTTTTCTCAGTAATGCTACATCACGAGCAAGGGATAGCTGAGCAACGTTTAATCCTTAACATGAACTGTGTGAGACAGCTCTGGCAATAAAATTGACTTCAATGAAAGAAGGATAAAGCTTCCAGATGTAATTCACATATTCTGTAAATAGATGTGAATATCGGTAAATGTTATTCATGTTTGGAAAACGCAAATAAACTGAAGCCAGAGCTGCTGGAGAGGAAGCATCCTGTCTGAGAGTTTTCCATGCTTTAATCCCGATCCAGTTCCAGATGTTGCCAGACTGGTACCAGGGTAAAACACACTGCTGAGATATGCCAAGTTTCCTGCTAACAGCCCTTTGGGAATCACAATGTTAGTCACAAAGTAAAACTCCAAAAGACCTCCAGAAAACTAGCTGTTGATCAGCTAGTTGATCAAAACCACTTTCAAACAGGACAGGATTTCTTCACAGTTCTAGAGTGTTACATAGAGTTAAGGTAAGGGTCAGAAATATTCCCGCAATATATTCCCGCAAGTTATCAGATGGAAAACCACCGGGTGGGCTGGAAAGAACACACCCAGCAGTGTGTTTCAGTAGCCACTGCTACTGTGTAAAATGGCTCTGCTGAGATTACACTGGAGGCTTTTGGATTCAATAGGAAGCTATTTTTACTCCAACAAAGAACAGCTAGGCCTCTGCTCTCCCCACCTCCGACCTGCTGCCTTTTTAACCTCTCAGAAACATGGGTTCTGCTCTCTGATTGGCTCTTTCTACCTACAGCTCTCAGCTTTAACACTCTGAAACAAAAGAGTTGTTGGATATTCCTACTGTGGCTGCTGGTCTTGGATCAGTTTTATCTCAGTCTTAATAACTTTATGTGAAGGTGCAGCTGAATTTAAGTCGCCTCAGAAGGACAAACTGCAAAACAAGGAATGGATTTCCTCACTTGTTGAGCTTGGATTGATCATAAAAACATCTGTGCCCTTCATGTTTTCAGAGTCACATTACCTTTGGACAGTTAAAATGGAGATATCAGCTTCACTCGACCTGAGGTTGTGACCCTTTCTATTCAGAGATATTTTATGAATGAAACCTGATGCACAGACCTGATAGCACTACACGTCATTCTATAATCTCTTCATCCATTCATCTATACATCCATCACCCTATCCACACCAGCTGTCTCTCTGCTCCAAACATCCGCTGTCATTCAGAAAAGAATCTTGTTAGGATGACTCCAGGACCCCTCCCTCGTGGAAGCTGTGGACACCTCGTTGAAAACGTGAAGTGAACGAAGTAAGGTTGTTTTGACTCTGAATTACCAACGATTCAAATATGAAGGCTAATTTCAAATGTGTGGATGGTAAAATATAGTTTCCCATGTTCTGGATCTGATAATGTGGAAGCATTCTGTATTTACAGCATATGGAACCTTATCTTCAAGAAGTGCAGTAAAACCCAAAGAGGAAACGGCTGACTGTTCACAAGTTTGAACGGAGACTTAGCAGGGCTATGTTTTGTTGATACATCATCCGATGATCAGTAACGCTCAGACGTTCATGTTCGTGGACTTCATAGTGTTAGGGCTGGAATATACTTGCTGCTGCCGACGCATCTGCATCATGGCCGCCGTGCGTCGCTAATGTCAGTTCGGCACTTCGGCCGCTTGGCCGCTGCGATATTGACTGAACCGCTAGAAGTGCTCGTGCACCATTTTTGTCAATGGACCGCATGGACCGCATTTACGTGCTCAAAATTATCAGTCCTTTTACCTTAATTTCAAAGTCTAAATTCAACTCATTGTTAGGGGAAAAAACCCGGAAATACAACTGACCGGCAGCTTGTCACTTTCATAGTTCAAGTACTGCATAATCCGCCTGGTGGTACCCTCCGGTATTGACCATTTTGGCCGTGCTGTGCCTACATAGTTTACAGCATGTATGTACACAGACCAGAAAGAGCGCTTGCGGGCACGCTCGCGTACACAGCAAGTATTTCCCAGCCCTTACACATCGGTTCCACCGAACAGAGGCACTACTGCTGCTTCGTAGATGATTGCAATCAATGGGAGTTGTGCAGCGCGTGGGGGGAAAGCAGCCCAGTGATGCAGACATGGCTGACCTTATAATAAATAATGTTGATTGTCAAAATAGTATGAATAATGTTTCATAAACACTTGAAGAAACTGCTGAAATGCCTTGGATCTGATCAAAAATGTCAGGATTTGAACAAAATCCTGTGCAGTCAGAATGGCTTGTGCCTGAAATATTTAGAAATTTCTTTTCTTCGCATAAATATACATTTCAGTTTAAAGGCAAATTTATGTAGTTTTAGGAAAGGTCTGGAATCATGACTTCATATGCGGAGGCTTCAATGTTTGTGGGACTGAGGGGTTAATATCAAACTATTCTTCCAATCAACGGTCTCCTCTTCTGGATGGTAAAGACCCTGATTGTAGCTTCAGGATTAGGTCCTTTAGTTCTGGAAATTATTATATTTTCCTCCTTCTCTCTCATGTCAATGTCATTCAGATGTGTTAGCCTTATCTATTTACATTGCAGAGATTCTTGTGCAATGTCGCATCTGGAAAGCATATTTTTAAAGGGGGTTATTTGTTTTTGTGAATTACTGACCTCTTCAATACACAGACTTTACCAAACACAAGATAGATTTTATCTATAAACAATGATTCAAACTTCCGTATGGCTTCAAGGTGATTATGGTCCACCATCCGGCGGCTCAGAAGGGGGAAGCAGTGCTCCATTAACACTGTGAACAGTGGAGATGGGGATCGGCTGACCTCGGCTCGGGATGTTGTGGGTCGGTGGAATGAATACTTTGAAGGCTTCCTCAATCCCGACAACATGCCTTCACAAGAATGAGCGGAGCTGGGCACCCAGGGGTGGACTCTCCTATCTCTGGGGCGGAGGTCGCCTAGGTAGTTAAAAAGCCCCTCAGTGTTAAGGAACCAGGGGTGGATAAGATCTGCCCCGCGTTTCTTAAGGCTCTGGATGCCGTGGGGCTGTCATGGTTGACGCACCTCTATGGCATTGCATGGACATCGGGGACAGTACCTCTGGATTGACAGACTAGGGTGGTGGTCCCTCTTTTTAAGAAAGGGGAACGGAGAATGTCCTCCAACTACAGGGGGACCACACTCCTCAGCCTCCCCGGTAAAGTCTATTCAGGGGTCCTGGAGAGGAGGGTCCGTCAGAGAGTCGAGTCTCGGATTGAGGAGGACCAGTGTGGTTTTCGCCCTGGTCGTGGAACAGTGAACCAGCTCTTTACCCTCTCCAGGGTCCTAGAGGGGGCATGGGAGTTCGCCCATCCAGTATACATGTACTTTGTGAACCTGGAGAAGGCGTTCGACCGTGTCCCCTAGACACTCCTGTGGGGGATGCTCTGGGAGTATGGGGTGCCGGACCCCTTGGTGAGGGCGGTCCGATCCCTGTACGGAGTCAGAGTCTGGTCCACATTTCCTGCAATAAATCTGAGTCGTTTCCAGGGAAAGTCGGACTCCGCCCAGTTTGCCCTTTTTCACCAATTCTGTTTACAACGTTTATGGACAGAATTTCTAGGTGCAGCCGAGGTGTTGAGGGGATCTGTGGCCTCAGAACTGGGTCTCTGCTTTTTGCAGATGATGTGGTTCTGTTGGCGTCATCGGGCCATGATCCCCAGCTCTCACTGGACCAATTCTCAGCTGAGTGTGAAGTGGCCAGGATTAGAATCAGCACCTTCAAATCCGAGGCCATGGTTCTCATTCGGAAAAGGTGGAGGAGTTCTTGTATCTCGATTTACCGGTCGATCTACGTCCCTACCCTCACCTATGGTCATCAGCTCTGGGTAGTGACCGAAAGAATGAGATTGCGAGTACAAGTGGCTGAAATGAGTTTCCTCCGCAGGGTGGACGGGCTATCCCTTAGGGTTAGAAGCTCGGTCATTCGGAAAGGGCTCGAAGTAGAGCCGCTGCTCCTCCACATCAAGGGGCCATACGAGGTGGCTCGGGCATCTGGTCAGGATGCCCCTTGGACGCCTCCCTCGGTAGGTATTCTGGGCATGTCCCAGCGGAAGGACATCTTGGGGTAGGCCTTGGACATGCTGGGGGGGATATATCTCTCGGCTGGCCTAGGAGCGCCTCGGTACCCCCTGGGTGAGCTGACTAATGTGGCTGGGGAGAGGGAAGTCTGGGCTTCCCTGCTTAGGCTGCTGCCCCCGCGACCTGATTCTGGATAAGCTGAAGAGGATGGTACGGTACACTACTTTTGCTGTTTTTGGCCTCTTATGACTGCCTTTATTTGAAATGATTCATGAATCATTGCTAGTTTCCAATTAAGGAGATGAGAGGGCTTTTATAATGAAGTATCCACTTTTCCCATCATGATTTATCTCACTTCTTTGTTTGTTTTACTTCTCTCTGGTGTTTTTAACGTTAATGTGGAAGCTATCCCGACTTGACTCTGAGCTGATGGATTCCTGAGAATCCATCAGGAAACACTTCTATCAAACAACAACACCTCTATAAACAATTATTCTGGGCAAGTCAGATTGCTGGAATAGCTAGTGTCTACAAACCAGGAGAAATGCAATGTGGACACCTTGCTGTTTCCTAGTGAGGCTTTAATACTAATAATTGATGATCAATATTAATATTAATCATTAACATGGATGATGATTGCAGAGTAAGTTCTGATTGTGCATGTCATTGTATAATACCATCAAATCATTTTGTTGTCTTGGAATACACAAAGAAATTTTTTTTTTACAGTTATAAGTTTGAAATGATTTGACTCTTTTATACCGCAGCCTGAATGGTACCAGTCCAGATTAAGTAGCTTGTTTAGCGTAGTTGAAGTGAAGTGTTGGGCTCCACATTTAGTTTAATGAAACCAATGTGCTTGAATAAATTATTATGGTAATTAAATGAATGTTATGTGAAAAACTTCGACAGGTAAACATTTTTATGATATGAAACTGCCTATATTTTTACCAAAGAGAGTAATGACAACTACGCATACCAGTTTATATTTTACACTAGAAGTGTTTTTATGTCATTTTGTAAATATTCTCATTGAAAGTTATAGTTGTATATTCATATTATATATAATTTATGTTTATATCAATATTGACATCTGAAGCTATAACGGTAGCACTTTCTATTACCGCTCGGTAATTCCATGGTAATAGCGTGGTAATACTATGGTAACACAAAGGAAATAACCAGGTAATATCATGTAATTTCCGGGTAATACCATGTAATTACTACTAGTAATAACCAGGTAA
>JAVQJG010061522.1:0-10396 GCA_036024015.1 Craterocephalus amniculus | reverse complement strand
TATCTATCTATCTGTCTCTCTATCTATCTATCTATCTATCTATCTCTCTCTCTCTCTCTCTATCTATCTATCCATCTATCCATCTATCTATCTTCCATCTATCCATCTATCTATCTATCTATCTATCTATCTATCTATCTATCTATCTATCTATCTATCTATCCATCTATCCAGGTCTCAGACCAGCTCCATCCAGTTGGTGGACTCTGCCGGTCTGGTCTCAGACGAGATCCATCTCAACCCGTCAGACTTCTGTCCATACAGCGCCACAGGGAACTACACGGTGAGGCAGAGGCAGGAAGTGCCCGTCACCATGGCAACCACAGTTCCAGTAACCCTGTCCTGTGTGTGTGCGTGTGTGTCTATGTGTGCGCAGGGGGGCGTGGTCTACGCCAACTACGGCAGGCCGGAGGACTTTAATTGGCTGCGGAGCCAGGGTGTGTCTGTGGTGGGCCAGGTGGTGGTGATGCGCGTTGGGGGTGGAGTCAGCTTTGCTGAAAAGGTGTGGTTGGCTGAGCAGAGTGGGGGCGGCGCAGCTTTGATCTACCCTGACCCTGCAGACCTGCCTCAGGACCCCCGCCGACTTGGACTCAACTCACACACTGCCGTGTCTGAACATGTAACTTAGCACACACCTGCACACACCTGCACATGACCACGACTCTGCTCCCGGCCAATCAGCTTCTCCCTCCGCAGGTACACCTTGGCTCCGGTGATCCATTCACTCCTGGCTTCCCCTCCCTCAACCACAGTCAGTTCCCGCCCATCCAGTCCTCGGGCCTGCCAGGGATCCCCGCCTTGCCAGTCAGTGCTACTGTGGCCGCCAGGCTGCTCAGGTAAGCCCCGCCCTTTCCACTCACCTGTCCAGGTGAGGGTGGGTGGATACCTGAGTGTGTCCCATGTGTTTCAGCCAGCTGTCCGGTCTGGCCTGCCCCCCCTCGTGGCGGGGCCGGCTGCCCTACGTACGCTGTGTGCTGGGTCCAGCCCTGAGCTCTGGGCAGCGCGTCCGCATGGCGGTCCACAACGTAATGATGTCCGTCCTCCTCAACAACATCTTCTCCTCACTGGTGGGGCGTGTGGAGCCAGGTAGGCCCCGGCCAATCAGCCGAGCCTGCCACACCTCTGTTGCCATGGTGACCTTGCCTCTCCCCGCAGACCAGTATATCATCCTGGGAGCCCAGAGGGACTCGCTGGGACCTGGAGCCGCCAAGTCTGGCGTTGGTACAGCTGTCCTTCTGGAGCTAGCCCGGACCTTCTCCAGCATGGTGAAGAACGGTAAGACGCACCTGGACAGGTGTGGGACAAGTGTGGGATGGATATGGGACAGGTGTAAGACAGGTGTGACAGGTGTGGGACAGATGTAAGATAGGTGTAGGACAGGTGTGGGACTGGTGTAGGACATGTGTGATAGGAATGGGACAGGTGTTTGACAGGTCTAGGACAGGTATGGGACAGGTGTGACAGGTGTAGAACAGGTGTGTGACAGGTGTGGAACAGATGTAAGATAGGCGTAGGACAGGTGTGGGACTGGTGTAGGACATGTGTGATAGGTATGGGACAGGTCTAGGAAAGGTGTGACAGATGTAGAACAGGTGTGTAACAGGTGTAGGACAGGTGTGGGACAGATGTTAAACAGGTGTGTGAGACAGGTTTGACAGGGGTGTGACAGGTGTAGAACAGGTGTGACAGGTGTGGGACAGATGTACTGTAAGACAGGTGTAAGACAGGTTTGACAGGTGTGGGACAGATGTAGGATAGGTGTAGGACAGGTGTGGGACAGGTGTACGACAGGTGTGATAGGTATGGGACAGGTGTGCGACAAGTGTGGGACAGGTGAAGGACAGATGTGATACAGGTGTCCTGGTCCTAACCCCTTGCTGGACGTCCAGGTTTCAGTCCTCGCCGCAGCCTGCTGTTCGTCAGCTGGGACGCTGGAGACTTTGGGAATGTTGGCGCCACCGAGTGGCTGGAGGTTAGTCCACTGGATCCAGAACCCCAACCCCCAGCCCACCCCCACAGACCCCTCCACTCTGCTCTCTGACCTCTGACCCCTGTCCCCCAGGGTTACCTGTCTATGCTGCACCTGAAGGCCGTGGCCTACTTCAGCCTGGACCAGGCAATCATGGGTAGACCTGAACCAATCAGATACCAGCTTCATCCCAGCAGCCAATCACAGACAGACTAAGTGTTGTGTGCCCAACAGGAGACGACATCTTGTCTGCCTACACCAGTCCTCTGCTGGTGGACCTGCTGGACGCCGCCATCAAGCAGGTCAGACGACAGACCAGTTCCAGAACCAGGTCTCTTTAGGTCCAGGATCAGGTCTAGGACCAGGTTCCAGGACCAAGTCTAGTATCTGGTCTAGGACCAGGTCCAGGCCCAAGTCTAGGATCAGGTCTACGACCAGTTCCACAATGAGGTCTCCGGAGGTCAAGTTTCCAGGTCTAAGAATCTGGGTCTGATCCAGATCCAGGATCAGGTCTAGGTCTGGGTCTGGGTCAAAGGACCAAATGTAGGACCACGTCCACGGACCGGGTCTATAATCAGGTTCTACAATCTAATCTGGAAACAGGTGCAATACCCAGTCTAGGACCAGGTCCAGGTACCAGGTAGTCACATGTTCTGTGTTGCAGGTGGAACATCCGAAACATGCTGGTCAGAGCATCTACAGCCAGGCTGAGAGGGAGGGAGGAAGCTGGAGGATGTGAGGATGATGGTGATGTTGATGGTGATGATGATGATGGTGATAATGATGATGGTGATGATGGTGATAATGGTGATGATGATGATGATGATGATGATGATGAAGATCTGCTGTATCCCAGCATGAAGCCTCTGTTCCTGAACAGCGGAGCTTACAGCTTCACCGCCTTCGCTGGAGTTCCTGCCATGGAGCTCAGGTTCACTGAGGTACACCTGTCTCACCTTCTACACACCTGTCTCAGAGTTAACGTGGGGTCATGCTGACACTGTCTGGTCTCTGCTCAGGAGCGAGCATATCCTTTTGTCAACACGCCGTTGGACAGCTTGTCCCGCCTCCAGGAAGTGCTGGGGGGTCGTTTGGGGGTGACTGGGCGGAGCCTAGGGGAGCTGGTGGGGGAGATGGTCCTGCGATTGGCCCATGACCACATCCTGCCTCTACGCATCACTTCCTACGCACAGACCGTGCTGCAGTTCAGCGCTCAGCTCAACAGGCACTCAGCGGAGCTGCAGGTAGCTAACAGGTGTTCACCAGGTGCTCTACAGATGTTCTCCAGTTGTTTTCCGGGTCCTCACCAGGTGTTCACCAGATGTTCTCCAGCTGTTAACGAGGTGTTCTCCAGGTGTCCACCAGGTGTTCTCCAGGTGATCACCAGGTGTTCACCAAATGTCCTCCAAGTTTTCACCAGCTGTTAAGGCTTCTCCAGGTGTTCTCCAGGTTTTTGTCCAGGTGTTCATCAGGTGGTCACAAACTGTTCTCCATGGTGTCCCCAAGGTCTTACCAGGTGTTCTCAAGGTGTTCACCAAGTGGTAGGGGTTCTCCAGGCGTTCATCAGCTTTTTACAAGATGTTCTCTAGGTGTTCTCCAGGCGTTCTCCAGGTGTTCACCAGGTGTTCACCAGGTGTTCACAAAGTGTTCTCCAGGTGTTCACCAGGTGTACTCCAGAGTAACCTACAATGTTTCTGTCCTCAGGCACGAGGAATTTCTCCTCAGTGGCTCTTCAGTGCCCGCGGCGACTACAGCCGCGCCGCCGAGACGCTGCAGAGGGCCATCGACTACAGTGACCTGCACGACCCCACCACCACCCGCTTCTACAACACCCGCATCATGAAGGTAGTTGAACTTCTAGTATTACATCGTACTACAACACCTTCATCATGAAGGTGCAACTACTACTAGTACTACACACTACTATAACACCTGCATAATGAAGGATAATACTGCTACTACTACTACCACTAGTATTACACACTACTACGACACCTGTACCACACCATCACCACCACCCGCTTCTACAACATCTGCATCATGGAGGTACTACTACTACTGCTACTATTAGTACTACACACTACTACAACACCTGCATCATGAAGGTTGTAGTAACACTAGTACTATAGTACTAAACTACCAGTACTTGCTATGCTTGTGTGGTTCTGCAGGTGGAGTACTACTTTCTGTCCCAGTACGTGTCAGCCATGGAGACGCCATTCCGTCATGTGATCCACGGCCGTGGGAAGCACACTCTGAGCGCGCTCAGTGAGCACCTGGCACTGCTGACCTCTGACCCGGGCCACTTCAATGAGAGCGTGTTCAGACGGCAGCTCGCTCTGTTCACCTGGACGCTGCAGGGGGCGGCCAACGCGCTGAGCGGGGACGTGTGGAGCGTGCACCGCGCACACACATATACAGGCTGACGTGTACACACATGCACACACACTAGCTCACACCTACTCAGGATGTGTCCTACATGGTACTCACAGAGTATTACGAACAATCTGACTGCTACCTGCAGACCGAACTGAGGCTGAGGGGCCCAACATGGAGCCTGGGGGTTCACCCCAGTGATCCATCACTTCAGCCCTCCTCTGATCGCAGATATTCATCGCACGCCAGTGCACACTGACGGACATCTCTGATCAATGTTGTTTCCTTATTTAAATGTTTTATTAGTAAACTTCCTGATCTGTTCCTTCTACGTCCAAACTAATAAAATATTGTTTTACGCAGTGTTGTTTTGGTCAACGGTGACAAAGACTAAATTATTTAGTTGACGACCCTTTTTTCATGACGATAACGAGACAATGACGAGCTAAACGTTTCCCTCTAGTGACGAAGACATGACGAGAAGCGCACGAGTTTTCGTTGACGAGGCGAGACGAAAATGTCAGCAGGTCAGTCACACATTCAGAATCTGAGAATTCTGTCCTCAAAAGCCGCAGCCGCTGCTTGTTTGGAAACGTCCACCGACTGCATGCGCTACACACCTGCTGTCAGTCACAAACACGCTGCTGAGTTTCTTAATTCATTGATGGACTGTGTCAACAATGGGCTTATTGGTGGGAAACAGTGAGATTATCCATGGACGCACTTACAATCCATCAGGAAGAAACAGAATGCATCTTAAATGTGCCATGAAACTCAACTCAGTGGTCCATTTACAGCTAGAATATTAATTATAATCAAACATTGCTTTACAATGGCTTAAACAGCATTATGTAGCCTTGGTAACCACTGAAACAAACTAAATCAGAACCTTAATTTGCGCAGCCTGCATAATTGTTTCTAAATTCTAAAAAACGGACCGAGTCAGTGTAAAGGATGGAGAGAGAACACGCAGGAGCGTGGCATAAGTGACGTAAAGTAAGGGCCAGAATATTTATACTCATGTTGGCCATCTGCATTATTACCATGTAGTTTAACATTAGAAGTTGCAGCGAATGTCGTCTCCTGCTGTGCTGCTGCTGCATCAGGGCGACCCTCCACCTCGAAGTCGAAGAACACCGAAGAACGTCCTGATCAAATCAGTAAACTGATGATCAGCTGAACACACAGGTTTCTTAAATCAAAAAGAAGAAAATATCAGTCATGTCATTAAAGGCATTTAATAGTTTCAAGAGTTAATCTTATATTTAAAACATTTTCAATATTTAATCCCTTTTGAACGACCACATATTCTGGGAAGTGTTTTGCACATTTCATACATGTATCCCCATATTTTTCAGCCAGCGGAAAAGATGACCCTCCACCAACATGTCATCAAGTTGTCTGTGTCTTACTGATGGTAGGTGAGGAGCAGCATCATTTTAGTTACAGTGCTATCTGTCTGCATTTTACAATAGGATGATGAATATAGACATGCAAACTGCAGTTAGGAGTTGCCTACCGGGTATTTTTTACACCATGGACAGGCTCTTGGGGCATATAGTGCATAAAATAATTACTGCTATCCATGCCCGTACAGATTACTCATACTTTCACAGCATGGAGTTTGTTATTAAATCACACCTACAGAAATAAAATTCAAAACTGAGCTGAAAAAGCATTTCAGTGTCATGTGTGCTCATACAGATAATTGAGTATTTTTTGGTTGCGTTTTAAAATATTCTTTTAAAACGTTTACTGTTTAATTCTGGCATGGGAGGTTGCTTTGAAGTGATCAGGTGTTGGTAGACAGAAGTCATGGTCACTATTACTTTGTCCTCATTTATGAACTGTTTCTTGATACAAGTAGGTTTCGTTGTTTTACAGACCTCTTCCACATCTCTTTGTGCATTGCAGCCGCAGTTATAGAGATGGCAATCAGAAGATGGAGGATTTTGGCATTTTTAATGAAGATGTTAAAGCTCTGAATAACCTCAGACTCATTATGGCATCTGTCATGTTGTTTGCTCTTAATCTGGGCTTCTCAAACGACTTACACTTTTGAGTGTCAGAAGATCTTAATGAATCTGGATGGAGAAACACTAAATGCAAATATACAGCAGCAGAAGATTCAGCTGTTTTGCTAAGGTCCTTCTGCTTAAGGAAATAAATAAGAAAATGAGAAATATTCTGAAGTCCCCCCAAATCCACCCATTCATTTGGTTCAAAAAGACAAGTTCTATGAGAAGGATGGACTTTAACTGTGGATTTCAGAGGGCTTGGACAAGTGTTATCCCATGTAAAAATGGGCTGATTTCACTGATGCATCTTGACTTTACACTGAGACATCTCAGCCCTTTGTAGCTGTCATTTATTTTCAGTCCCAGCTAAGCTGTGCTTGGCTTCTCTGTCCTACTCAAACCGTCAAAGACAAACTGCCAATGCTGTCTTCATGTTTCAACCAAGATTTTGCTGACTTTACTTAGCCTTGTTTTTGCAGAGTTTTTGTGTTGTAGGTTGTGTGGGCAGAATGGTTAAATGAAGGCAGTAGACAGAAGTCTTCCAGGAAGATGACATTTTATTTGTACAGGAGTCATGTTACATCAGCAAAAAAATACTGAATATATTCCCTGTGTTTTCTGTCATTACATTTAATCTTATAGTTTCTCTGGAAAACACAGGAAATATAAGTTATTTTATGTTTTATATGGTTCAGTAAAGCTAAGTGCTTCATACTGAAACATTTTCAGTGTGGTTGGGTAAATAAAACTATGACCACTGTACATGCTTTTCCTATGAGCCCTAGTTTTTATGGGGTCTCACTTTAGGCTGATATAAGATGAGACACAAAAAATATATTTAAAAAATTTCCTCATGAACCTCGTTTTCATGGGTCTTCTTTTTTTTATTGTTACAGTGAATTGTGTTTTTGTGTGGAGAAAACTGGTTCTACAAATTGAGGTTTAAACTGTGCATTTCTGTGGATTATGAAGAAGTGCAACATGTATAATTCGTGTATTCTTATGTATGCAAAAAAGTAGAATTGTTTAAAGCAGAACTATGCAACTAATATACCTCAGTAAATGTGTTTTAGAATCCCTGTGGTGATAAACAAAGAATTGGCGGGGTGATTCGCCTGTCTCTCCCCTCCCCCTGGTGTCTCTGTCATGAAAACAGCACTTGCATCTTTCGGATGGGCAGACCCGAACACATCTCGCGAGAACAAAACCTGCTTTTACGGCACTCAGACCCTTTTACAACTGAGCCGCTACCAGTGCTAGTTTAGAGCAAATCAGAGCCAGACTAAACATCGGTTCTTTGGATTTCCACCATCTAAACATCAGCTCCTCAAAACTGGCTCTACACAGCCAGACACGACTCTGCCGGATCAGCGTGAAGAATCGGTTCACATAGTTTGCGTCAGGGGTTGGAGCCGGGTTACCTGACTAACACAGACGTGTTACAAACCAACGGTGCAATGGATTAAAAACAAACCGGGCCAAGGAAGAAACCTCTTGTTTCAGACTTGAAGAGTCCCGCATAGATAAGGTAACATTTATTGTCCCTGTTTCCAGCCATGCTGTCTGTTCCACAGTCACATATCCAACAGCAGGGAAACTCTCCCTCACTGTGCTCAGTGTCGGGGTGAAGCGACACAACGAACTGACGGGCCGCCCCGGTGCCGAACAGCCTCTGTGAAACATCAGTCACGTCTAAAAAAATTAAATAAAGTTCATATTCTTACCCTCGATCCGCCCGCACCAGAAAAAATATAATCCATGGAATATTTACCCGCAACAGACGGGACTCTGCTGCTACCAACATAGCGACGTACAGTAGCATCAATAAGCTAGTAGAGGCTTAGAAATATATTCAGGAATCATAATAGAGAAGAGACAGGCAGAGAAGATATGTCTGTGCAACGGGGGTGTAGGGGGGGATGTATAAACTTTACATCAGTAAGCTGTCAAATGAAACCAGTAGGGGGAGCTCCAAGCTAGAGTTGCGAAGTTCTGCTTTAAATTGAAATAATCAAACAAAAATTAATTTAATTTTTTTACCAAAATAATTTAGTCTCCAAGCTTGAGTTGGAATGAGATGAACTTATGATCTACATTTAGTATCCATAATTATTTCCTTTATAGAATAATGAATTAAACCTATGTTGGACTTACTCATCTAAGTGACATTGCATGAATATATATATCATTTGAGTTCACCTAAGATATAATTACTGAATGGAAAAACTGCCCACATTTAAATCAAGTATAACCAATGAGTCTTTTGTGTGTGTGTGTGTGTGTGTGTGTGTGTTCTTGCAGGAGATTGGGCCACAAAGAAGCAAAATCAAGGATTTCTTTTCTCTCTCTGTAAATACCAGGTCCATACTGGTTAGACTGTAGGGCAGAATTTACTGATTAAACTGTACCTTCAGTTGACTGAAGTAGGAGGGGAAGATTTCAGACAGGCTGACTGAATAAGGCGATTTACTGAAAAAGAAAAGAAAACAGAAAAAACAGATTGTTCATATTATTCATGAGCCTTAGCTACAAGCTGATAATTTCAGTTTCCAACAACCTCTGTTATACAATAAGCATGTCAAGGTGTGCTGTTTGTTTTGGTTTCATTATTTTCACAGGAGGATTTCAGGCCTTATCTCACCTCCTGTACATATTCTTTGTTGGCTTTCAAATCCATTCATTTTCCAACGTCAGAGAAACTGATCTTGTAGAGATGACTGCATGGCAGTTCCTAAGTATTTATTTATTGACATCACTGCCACATGAATACCACATTCACACAGTTTCTTTCTATTCGAACAAATCTTTTTATCATTTCCTTACTCTTTTATTAAATCAAATCAACTTTACTTGAATGGCACAATGAAGGTTCAGTCTGTATTTCCCCCCTCAGCCCTCCCCCTCAATCCTTAGTCCCACCCTCTCCACCTTTAAACAGAGCGTTAAGGCAAAGGGCAATGTTTTCAGGCCTATAAAATGAGACAACCCTCTCTATGTCTAATCTACAGTATTCTATGACATATTAGGAACTGAGTCCGCTTGTGATATTGTTACTTTTTTCCCCGAAAAATGTGCAGAACGGTCAAATGGCGCATTTTGCCATCTTGGGTTAATATCTACAGTACCTAAGTATTTTTAATGTTGTTATTTACAAAAAGGCAACTTACATTTGTATAAGTCTTTTGGTACCAATTTGTTTTCTACAGGAAAGTATACAATTCCTCCAACCTCTTTGCCGTGAAGTCTGCACATGAGAAAGCTACGGAAAGGGGTATCCATCCCACCCCCTTAGCCCTTCCCCTCACCTCAAGAGAGAATCAAGATATTCCTTCATCTCACATGAATGTGCAAAATGAAAGGGGAGAGCTAAGGGGGAGAACTGAGGTTGGGCCAAAGTCATCTCAAAGCACCATTAGAGATTCAGTCCAATCCACTTCAGTCCTGCGGAGGAATGTAGATCACACATTACTTCGCATTTTCACAGTTAAAACATTGCAGATTGTTTCATTGAAGTCAGTCACTGCAGAACAATGATCCTAATAGTGAAATGTTTATTTGATTTTTTCATAATTATTGAAGATTATTTCATCAATCAACTAACTTGTGTTGAGCAAAAAAATGCAAACGTCTCTTATAGAGGGACAATTACTTCAACTGTCTGCAGCAGTGAGACGGTGCATGTGCGTTGTTCTGGATTAATGCACCAGTGGTTACATTGGTCTCATAGGGATCTCTGAAAACTAAAATGAAATTATTCATCTGCACCACAGGGAGAATAAAGTTGTGAATGTTCCTGATTTAAGGTTCCAATGTCAACATGATGTCTGACAACTTTTAACCAAAACCTGCCATAATGTTGTGGGGGATAAAATCCTTTGTTAATAATCTTGAACCATTTCTATTGAATGTCGCTGTTGTAGCGAAATTATACCTCGTAATAACTTTGATTAGTTTATAAACTAATTAATTAAATCAGGGCACCACCCTACTTTTTGATATGGAAGCAAGGAAAACCATAAACCTTATTTAACCG